>CANSNZ010000207.1:1117500-1413977 GCA_947646795.1 Beta lomatogona
ATAAATAACCTTGGTGTGAGAACATTTAATCATTTCACACTTCGAACGATTTTTTCTAGAGAGAGAAGCTCTGCAAATAATTTTCTAGAGAGAGAGAGAGAGATCATCCAGCCTCAACTTTCTTCACCGAATCGTCCAGGCGCTTTAGCAGATATCTTTTTTTTGTTCTTTTTACTCTTCATTATTCTTTATTTTCTCTTAGAAAATCAATAAAATGGAATCTTCTTCGTCAAATAATCCTAGCCGACCAAGAGCTTGCCTTGACCCTAGTTACGATACTTCTTCTTCGGCACATTCTAGAGTTGGGCCTCTTATGGCCGAGTATATATTTTTTTGTGATTTTGGCCGAGAAAGTCAGACGACCCAGTCTTTCCTGTGCAGGGTAATCTGGCGCGCGTCAAGCAAACGCCCGTCTAAGACGAAAGGTAATACTACCCTCACATAGTTGAGACATGGAGGAATCTACTGGACGAGTTCCAGATGAGGCAATGGAGGCCCAAAGTGCTGAGCCCTTAGGCGGGCCTCCTTCTCCTGACCGCAATTTAGAAGACTCCGAAATAAACCCTCAGGCCAGTACTTCTGGCAGGGACGTCAATATGGAGGGAACCGGCTAAGATAATAACGGCAGTGAATCTGATGCTGCCGAAAAATCGGGCGAAGCCTCTACGACCTCGTCGGAAATTAGAAGACGCTTAGGTCCCCTTTCCGACCCCGGCTTTATTCTGGTCAATCGTAAATGGCTAGAGAAAATAGGACCAGACCCTAGTTATTTATCCTCCTGTATGCCCATGCCGGGCTTCTCCTTTGTCATCCCGAATAAAGACGCGACGATTCTGAGTGCCCCAAAAACCACTTTGCCATCTACAAGCTGGCCTTGGACGCGGGATTAAGGTTCCCCTTTCACGAGTTTATAGAACAAGTGTTGCAGTACTACAACATCGGCCATAATCAGTTGGCTCCAAATGCTTGGCACAACGTCCTGACGTTTATTGCCGTCTGTGAGCTGCGCGGCCTGGCCCTCTCAATTTAAGCCTTCACCCATATTCATTATGTGCCTAAGGTCCCTGGGGCCGTGGACGGGGCATGGCTCAGCATCTGCAACCGCCCCGGCTTCATGACCGCTTGGGGCAAACCGTCGAAGATGCACGAATGGAAAGCTGACTTCATCTTCTTACGGGCGGCCAACAACTATGCCACTGAGGGCTATAGGTTCTATAACCGATCTGTCACAAATACTGGGCGAAAACAGTCCTGGCTGGATTTGGAGGACATCTTCGACGAAGAGGTTGTGGAGTACTTCAGAATAAAGGAGTACTCCAGGCCCGATTGCGGGTGGCCGATGATAGAGGTATACATTCAAATTCTCCAAGTAAAACTCTTCGTTCATAGCATATATCAGACTAACCCTTTTTCATTTCTTTTTTGCAGACTCGGCCAGAGCACGTCTCAAGGCTTCTTGGACGGGAGATATAAGTATGTCTAAATTCACAGACAACTTATGGAAGGAATGCGCCAAGAGCAGCGCCGAGAAGAGGGAGGAAACACTGGTAAAATATTATATATTTTTTTTAAGACGAGGGTCATTTTGACTCGTCAAGAATTTGCATCCAACCCTTGGACGAGAATTACCCAAAGAAGGAAAGCGTCCAAGCATGGACGTCCACCTTCTTTGGGCCATTCTCGTCTGAGATGTTGGAAGTCTCTGGACGAGTACCATTGTGGACTCGTCCAAGTCGTTGTTCTTTTCTCTGGACGAGGATAACCTAAAGAAGGAAGGCGTCCATGCTTGGACGACCACCTTCTTTGGGCCCTTCTCGTCTAAAATGCTGAAACGTCTTTGGACGAGTACCATTTGGACTCGTCCAAGCCGTTGTTCTTTTCTCTGGACGAGGATAACCTGAAGAAGGAAGGCGTCCATGCTTGGACGACCATCTTCTTTGGGCCCTTCTCGTCTGAGATGCTGAAACGTCTTTGGACGAGTACCATTTGGACTCGTCCAAGCCGTTGTTCTTTTCTCTAGACGAGGATAACCTGAAGAAGGAAGGCGTCCATGCTTGGACGGCCACCGTCTTTGGGCCCTTCTCGTCTGAGATGCTGAAACGTCTTTGGACGAGTACCATTTGGACTCGTCCAAGCCGTTGTTCTTTTCTCTGGACGAGAATAACCTTAAGAAGGAAGGCGTCCATGCTTGGACGGCCACCTTCTTTGGGCTCTTCTCGTCTGAGATGCTGAACGTCTTTGGACGAGTACCATTTGGACTCGTCCAAGCCGTTGCTCTTTTCTCTGGACGAGGATAACCTGAAGAAGGAAAGCGTCCATGCTAGGACGGCCACCTTCTTTGGGTCATTCCCGTCTGAGAGGCCACCTTCTTTATTTCCTGTCTTTGGACGGGAGTCATTTTGGTCCGTCCACTTTTAGACGGCCTCCTTCTTTGCATCAACTTCGTCTGTATTCGGAAATTTCTTCGGACGAGGTTATCTTTGGACGAGATTCCCTTGGGAAAGGAGGTGTCCATTATAGGGCGCCTTCCTTCTTTGGGTGATCTTCGTCTGAAGCCTTGTAATTTGTTTTTAGCTTTTGTCCTTTGGACGACTATTATTGTAACTTCATCATTTCTTGCAGAAAAATGCTCTTACAAACAAATTTCCACCTAGGAAGTCTTCTTCGTCCAAGAAGAGGCCTACAGCGGCCGGGGACCAGCCTCAAGCAAAAAAGCCTAAGGGCTTTACAAGAAAGAGGGCGGAGAAGACTACTCCGGTTGGCGGAGTTGGAGAAAAAACAATGCCTCCCCCTAAAGACAAGGTCCTGAAAGAGGAGCCTTCTGCTGATGTCCCTGCCGAGAGGGAAAAAAGTACTGACCCTACTGGTTAGCTGGACATTCTTCATGCGGATTCTGCCGAGATCAAACCAGAGTCGACTTTGGCTTTGGCCATTCCGGAGCCGGAGACGGCTACTGAGAACTACCTTGGTTTCAGCGGCTCGGTAGCCAAGCTGGTTTCACAGATGCCGCTAGCTGTTAAGACGGCATCCATCTCGTCTGGTGAGTCGAATTATCCGAACATAGTTAGGACAGTGCGGGTCGACGGACGGTCCATGAGTCCGTCCAATAGACAAGCCATTGTCCTTCCAATCAAGATAACTGACTCCCCTCCTCTTTCAGATAAGGGCAAAGGACTAGCTTTACCCTCAGCTACTCCCACCCTAGATTCGAACGAGGAGTCTTCTACTACCTTTGCTAAAATGTCCAAAGCAAATAGAGATCGGCTTAAGCAGGAGCTCTTCAAATGTTACCCTGAATCCTATATCAAGGGATTAAGGGGAGCATCGGCCGTGCATGTGGGCTACATGTCTCAGCTTGCTGCGGAGGTATAACTTGCTGCCGCTTTTATTTTATACTTGTACAAATTTATGCTTTTTTGTAACTCGTCTAATTACTTGTTCGGTTTTCCTTGTTTCAGCTTTTTGCTCGCAGCATGCTAACTGAAGAGTGGGCAAGGGAGCTCAGAAAGGAGAACAAGCAGCTCGTCCATCTCGCTACAACGGCAGGCGACAAGGCCATCTATGACATTGAAATGGCCAACACCCTCCATCGTCAGTCGCTGGAGGCCTTGGAGAAGAGATCAGCAACCCTGGAATCCGAGAACAAGAAATATCTTGTTTCCATCAACCAGCTGTACACGGAACAAGACCGGCTGAAAATGGTCTTAGACACCCTCTCAGCTGAGTTGAAGGGTGAAAGGGATACTGCTCTTCTTACCGCGGTTGAACTGAGAAGGGAGAATATCCTCCTAAGGGCGAGAAATGCCCGTCTGCAGAAGGAAGCGGCCAAGTCTTTTGAGGACGCCAAAGAAGGCTTGGGTCAAGTCGTCGAAACGTCCAAGGACTAGGCCATCATGGCCTTTGAGATGCTGGCTGAGCCTACTGAGGACCCCAGCTTCATTCGTCGTCTGGAATATCAACAGAGTGTTCATCGTGCTATGGTATGTGCCGAAGAACCTCCAGAATTTTTGGACTCGGACGATGAAGCTATGGTTGAGGAGGAGAACCGTGAAGACGACCAAGAAACTCGTGCCTAGTTTTAGGTTTAGTTTCCTAAGTTTCTTGGTTTGTTTGCCGTTGTAGCTTTATCTCTTCTCGTCTTAAGTTGTAAATTTTTTGCTAAGTATATATATGAAAGACTTTTTGCCAATTGCTTGTCTTTTCTTCTCTTGAATTCCAATTTTGACCAAGTATAAAATGAGCCTCGTCCTGAATGTTGGACGATCCGCACTGATGTTTATGGAAAGAGCAACGTACAAGAAGAGACTTGTCCTGATATTTGGACGGTCTACAAAATTCAAATAGAGCAAGCTTGCTAACCCTGATCCTTGCCCTTGGACGGTCGATAGTCTTTACAAAAAGAGACTCGTCCGAATATTTGGACGATTTGCAAAACACATATAAGAGAAGATTGCCATCCTTGTCCTTGGACGATTGTGAATCTTTCCAAAAAGTATCCATGTACTTAGTGAAATTCATCCTGGAACTTTGGATGGTTTGTAAAATAAATACAGGTGAATGTTGCCATCCTTGTCCTTGGACGATCGTGAATTTTTCCAAAAGGTTTACAAGTACTTAAGGAGATTCGTCCTGGTACTCTAGATGGTCTTCTTATTCAGACGAGTCTTGCCCCAAAGAGGAAAACGGCCAATACATATGGTTTTGTGGACTAGCCACGTTTTAGCCGTTTTTCTCAAGTTGGTAACACCCGTCCTGCAGTATTTATTGCTTATTTCATCTTGGTTTTTTGGACGGCCTTCCCTCTTTTAGCTCGTCTTATAGGATTGTCTTATCCCCCCCTTCTTGGGCTAGGCTCAACCATATATAGTGGACAAGCCATAGTCCAAGAAGGAGAGCGGCCAACATTGGCCAAGCCTACTGAAAACGCTAAGGACGAGCTTTAGATACATGGTCTGACCATGTCTTAGACGCCTTCCTTGGGGGAACAACACTCGTCCGGAAGTAGTGATCCCTTACTAGGGTCTTTACTGCTTAGTTGTCTGTGTCTGTGGAAGTAAGTATCCTTTACTAAGGGCTTATTTCTGGTCAGCCTTCTCCTAGAGACCTTGACGTTTCCCTTACTAGAGGTTGTGTCATATTGATTTCCATTTATGTATTGTCAGCCTTTAGGTTGTTATACTTTTGGCCGGTCTCCTCGAGGGAGTGATGTTCGGCATAGAAGTGAGTATTTTTGACGCTCTATTGTTTTGTGTGCTTTTGTCCCAAGTTACTGTCTCTTTTAGACTAGTAACTGATTTAATGCCCCAAAGAGAACTAACTTGGTGAAAGTAAACAAAGGCGATAAGAAAGTAGGAATTGTATTATATGAATTTTGCTTGACTGAATGCCAAGATACATGTATACAATTTTTTTTCTAGCATGTGCCGTGGCACTTTGGACTTACTACAAACTACCAGCTAGATTCTTGACGATGAATTGAGTTAGACGTGGTACTTCTTCAGGTTATCTGAGTTCCAAGTGCGCTGTATAACTCGTCCGTCCAGATCTTGGAGACGAAAAGTTCCACTGCGCACCTCTTGGATAATCAGATAAGGTCCTTCCCCAACTCTTTAGCTCGTCCAACCGCCTCCATCTTCCTTAGAACGAAATCCCCTACCTTAAGTGGTCGTCTAGCGACTCTCTTGTTAAACTCCCGAGCCATTCGCAGCTTGTATATTGCATTCTTAGCAAGGCATTGCCCTTGACTTCTGGTACTTGATCCAAAGCCGTGCGTAATGCAGCCCAGTTGGCATCTTCTGTGTACAATATGACTCGCATGGTGGGTTCTTCAATTTCAATGGGCAAGACGGCTTCAGTGCCATAAACTAACATGAAGGGTGTTTCCCCTGTAGAATTTTTGGCAGTTGTTCTGATGGACCATAACACTAGTTGTAGTTCTTCAACCCATTGTCCCTTGGCGTTATCCAACTTTCGTTTGATTCCATTAGATAGAATATTGTTGAAGGACTCCACTTGCCCATTGGCCTGTGGGTGGGCGACGGCAGCGAAGTGAGCCTTGATTTCTCGTTCTGCCAACCAATCTTTCAGTTTAGGTGTTTCAAACTGCGGGCCATTATCAAAGATGATGGACTGTGGCATGCCAAAACGAGTTATAATGTTTTTCCAAATGAAGCCCTTAACGTCGTTTGTTGTTATACCTCGCATGGCTTCAGCCTCTATCCATTTAGTGAAGTAGTCCACAGCCACTATCACAAACTTCTTTTGCCCAGCGGCCACAGGGAAAGGTCCTAGAATATCCATGCCCCATTTGGCAAAAGGCAGAGGGAACAAGATAGGAGTTAGGTAGTTGGATGGCTTCTGATGCAAATTTTCGTGCTTCTGACAACTGTCGCACTTTTTTGCATAGACGAGGGCATCTTCCTTTAGGGTAGGCCAGTAATATCCCGTCCTTAAAGCCTTTTCTCCCAATGCTCTTCCCCCAATGTGAGATGCACAAGCTCCTTCATGGAGTTCCTTCAGAACCTCTAAACCTTCTTTCCGGGTGATGCACTTGAGGAGAGGACGATTGAATGACCTCTTGTAAAGAGTCTCATCCCATAATTCAAACCACCTGTCTCTAGCCTTCACATACTTAGCCTCTACAGGGTCCGAAGCCAACCGTCCTGTCTTCTTGTATTCTATAGTAGGCTCCATCCAGACTGACCCTCGGCTAAGAAACATAATCTGTTCTTGGTCAATGCTCTTTTTGGGTTTGACTTCCCAAAACACTGTTCTTGGCACATCACCTTCAGCCGAGCTGGCCAATTTAGAGAGAGCATCTGCTTGATGATTTTCTGACCTTGGCACTTGGTCGAGAACAAATCGTTTCAAAGGCTCAATCTCATCTTTGATCAGACGCATATATTTGCTCATCGATGCTTCTTTACATTCAAAATCCCCGTTGACTTGACTGACGACCAAGAGCGAGTCTGATTTGGCCTCAATTTCCAGAGCTCCTGCCGCTTTACACATTTTGATTCCAGCTAGAAGTGCTTCATATTCAGCTTCGTTATTGGACGCTTGGAATTGGAACCTTAGCGCATATTCAAACTTGTCTCCTTCTGGAGACTGGCAAATGAATCCTGCCCCACATCCATTTACAGTGGACGACCCATCAACCATGAGCGTCCAATGCTTCCTTCCTTCAGCTGGATCAGATATTGGCTCTATGGTTGGACGAGTAAGTTCAACTATAAAATCTGCCAAGGCTTGCCCCTTAATGGCTTTCCTTGGCTCAAATGATATATCGAACATGTTAAGCTCAACAGCCCATTTTAGCATTCGTCCGGAAGCTTCCATCTTTTGCAGGACTTGCTTCAGAGATTGGTCAGTATAGACGAGTATGTTGTGTGCCAAGAAATAAGGCCTTAACTTTCGGCTGGCCATGACGAGGGCCAATCCAAACTTCTCAACTAGAGTATACCTATTTTCCGCATCCTTGAGCACATGACTCACAAAGTATATGGGGACTTGGACGGACTCTCTTTCAGCCAGCAGGACGGCACTCACAGCCTGAGTGGACACAACCAAGTAGACAAACAGTTTCTCCCCCTCAGCTGGACTGACCAACCTAGGCAGCTGCCGAAGGTGATCTTTGACTTGCTAACTTGGACAAGAAACGTCCAAGGGCAGCCAAGCAACCCGTCAGTCGTTGGACTTCCTTTATCTTTGACGGGGATTTCATGTCTAAAATAGCTTGGATCTTCTCTGGGTTGGCTTCTATTCCCCTCTGATCTACCAAGAAACCTAAGAACTTCCCCGACAAGACTCCAAATACGCATTTGCCGGGGTTCAATTTTAACTTGTTGTATTTCCTGAGAGTCTCGAAAGTCTCTCTCAAATCACCAACATGACCTTCCTCTTGCTGACTCTTGACTATCATATCATCAATATAGGCCTCCATGTTTCTTCCCAGCTGTGGCTGAAAGACGGCATTGATCAATCTTTGAAAGGTGGCCGGAGCATTGCGTAGGCCGAATGGCATTCTTAACCAGCCATACAGTCCCTTCTCAGTAATGAAGGACGTTTTGTCCTGATTCTCTGACCACATGGGGATTTGATCAAAACCTAAATAGGCGTCCATGAAGCTTAGCAAAGCATGGCCGACCGTGGAGTCTGCCAGACGATCCAACTTAGGCAAAGGGAAACTGTCCTTAGGACAAGCCTTGTTGAGATCAGTATAGTCCACACACATCCTCCAAGTGCCATTAGGCTTTGGCACCATGACCACATTTGCTATCCATTCTGGATAATAAGTTTCTCTGATGAACTTTGACTCCAACAGCTTCTGAACTTCTTGGTCAACCGCCTGATTTCTAGCCGGTCCTAAATGCATTTTCTTCTGACGGACAGGTTTTAAATTTGGATCAACATTCAGTCTGTGGACGGCTATCTCTGGATCAATTCCAGACATTTCTTCAACACAATAAGCGAACACGTCTTGAAATTCTTTCAGCAAGCTAATTAGAAGACCTCTCAAACCAGGACTGAGTGAAGACCCAATCTTGAGGGTTCTTTCTGGACGAGCTTCATCCAACACTACCTCTTCAGGAGCTTCCACATGTTCTGGACGTTCTAATGCCAGTCCCATGATGGCCATCACGTCTTCAGACGAGGGAGGCTCTTCCTTTATGGGCTCATACTTTCTTTTCTTGCTGGGAAGATGTTCAGACGTTTTCCTTGAGGGGCCAATTGGCGTCTGAGGACTCTCAATGGTCATCCTAGGCTCCTTTAAATTTTCGGATGTCTTCCTTTCTCTAGCCACCTTCGTCTTATCTTTCTCAATTTCAGACGTTTTCCTTCCACCCTCGGTCTTCGTCTGGTCTTCATTGCCTGCTTTCCATGACGACGGCTTGAGGATGGTTAGGTAGCATTCCCTAGCCGCCTGCTGGTCTCCATACAAGGAGCCAATCTTGCCATCATCACACTCATACTTCATAAGCATCAATCAGAATTCTCCTTACTCTCAGGTTTGCTATCCTCATCTCTACCACCAAAGGATCGTCATGGGGGGTCCTCAGCTTGCCCCGATCTTGCTCACTAACCACGACTTTTGGGAAGGGCTCAGCCTTTGTCTGATCAGCTAGCAAGACTTGGCCGAGTTCCTTAAGGTAGTTTTTGTGACCTCTATTGGTTGGTCCTCCGGCAGCAAATCCTCCTGAAATAACGAGGACTACATCTTCACCAGTGCTTTCACTCTCCTTCTTCTTGCTTTGACGGTCATCTATCCTCTGAAACTTCTTTCCCCCTTGGGGTAAGTATGAATTCATCTTTCCTTTTCGGGCTAGATCCTCCAAAGCTCTCTTAAGGTGCTTACATTCATTGGTTTCATGACCGCAATCCTTGTGAAAATGACAATACTTGCTCTTGTCCCTATTCCTATAAGGAGTCTTCATCTCAGCTGGAGCCTTCAGCTCATATTGGTCCTTTATCTCCATGAGAATGGAGTATTGGTCCTTGCTGAATTGGATGGGTTGGATGAAGAAGGCTCAGATTCTTTCCTCTTGCTTCTTCCTCTGGACGAAGTAGTGGTCAAGGTTATGGCCCAAGTCTCGGCCTTTTTGGGGTTGCTCTTCTTTAGCTGACTTCCGGCTTCTTGGACTCGGGATGCTTTGCCTCCGCACATACTTCAGTGGCATGTATAAAGGCTTCAGCTTCCTTTAAGGCCTCGGCAAGAGTATTGATCTTCTTCTTCACAAGGTAAAACTTAAAACTTCCTGGCCTCAGACCCCTGATAAAGGCGTCAAAAGCCACTCCGGCATTGAGATCTTGAATTTGAAGGGCTTCCAGATTGAATCTCTTGACAAAACTCCTAAGAGCTTCTTTTGGTCCTTGGACGACCTTTCCCAAGTGCATGCTTGTCTTTTGTTCTTGACGATTTGCAACGAAATGACTAGTAAATAAGACACTGAGTTCGGTGAAATTGTTGACTGAATTGGGGGGTAGATTATTGAACCACTTCTGAGCTACACCCTTCATGGTAGCCGGGAAATTCTTACACCAAGTAGCATCGTCTACTCCTTGGAAGTACATCTGATGCTTGTAAGCAGACAGGTGATCATCAGGATTAGTTGTTCTATCAAAAGGCTCTATGGTTGGGAG
Source organism: Beta lomatogona (assembly GCA_947646795.1). NCBI lineage: Eukaryota > Viridiplantae > Streptophyta > Magnoliopsida > Caryophyllales > Amaranthaceae > Beta > Beta lomatogona. The sequence continues at coordinate 1,127,641 of CANSNZ010000207.1, forward strand.
TTTTACCTTTGGGAAGGGGGGAGCCTCCATGATCCTGGCCGAGAATGGAGTAGGCCAATTGATCCGGAGGGCTCCCAGCTGTTCCTCGATGGGTATGAACTCCTTGTGATATTCCTTCAACACTGGATCAGATGAAGTGTTTGCGGGTACTGGTCGCTTATAAACCATTGGTTGACCACCGTCCTCTCTTGTCTCGGACAAACCATCGAAGGACCCAGACTTCTTCCCTCTGTTCTGGATGGTATCCTTAGAGGAGGGTCTCTCAAATACGGGGTAGAGCCAGTAGCCGACCGTTGCAAAGCTGCAGCCCTCTTTGCCTCTAAGTAATCCCTGGCGTCTGTTTCCATTCGATGTCCATTCGGACGAGCTTGATCTTGAGTCCTCACCACCAGATTCCAGTCCATCTTCCTTCGCTGATCGCTGTCCTCTGGCTGCTTTCCTCTTGCCGCACTCTTAGAGGATTCCTGCCGAACAGGTCGACTAGGACCTGGATGATTTTCTTGGGAACGCCCCCTAGGAGGAGCTTAATTGTTGACGGCTAGCTCCGGGTTATGATGGAAGAACAGCATGTTGTTCCTAATTTGTTCCTGGACTACTGCTGCCATTTTAGTCTGAAAGTCATTCAGGACGTTGTCTAGATGAGCAGCCGTCACTGGACGTTCAAGATTTTCCTGAATGACGGCTGCTGGCTTGGTCCAGGGACATGGACGATGGTTGGAGGTCTATCCCTTCCTCGAGGCGGTCTCTTGTGCTCAACTGTGTCTTCGACATTAACCTGAAGACTTCGGTTTCTGGCAATGTTGGACGATTGACAATCAGTCATCGTTGCGTCTCCCCACAGACGGCGCCAAATGTTACTCCCTATACTTGTCCTTCAAGTAAGCTGAAGGATGAGCTTTCTTGTCTAGCAAGTAATCGAGTATTCCTTAGATGTTCTTCCTTGGAGACTTGTGCAACAATGTATGAATCAAATTAGTCCGAGCCGGAGCTTCGTTCCCGAACCTGCAAAAAGGGACCCACCCTGGAGGTTTGGGTGGTGGTTCCCCCTCCGAAGCTTAAGTCAGATATCAGGAGTTGTAAAGAGAAAGTAGAGATAGAGAGAGAAAGTGAGAGAGTATTTTTTCAAAGTAACTTTGCACTGTTTGCATTTAATGATATTTTCTCCTGATTTCAGGGGTATTTATAGTGATAGCAAGATGACAGCTATCCTTAAAATCTGCCCTAGAATAGTGGCCTCTGATTGACTAATGAATCAGATCATGACACATGGCAGACCATGATTGCAGCCACCTTACAGGGCTGGGCTCTGACTACCTTTTGGGCCTGAAAAGTAGCCTTTTAACCCAACTGAACATAACTGAGCATAACCCAAAGATTAAATCTTCCTTCTCTATTAACTAGGGGAGGACACGTGTACGGCTCCGATGAGCCCTGGTGTCTTCAAAGGAACCGTAGATGTTAGGCTACAACATAAATGTAAACATGTAAATATCTAATATGTTTGATTATTAATTAGTTATATTAATTAAAATATTATATTTTACATTCAATCGATATTTATCGTTTAAAATTTAGTAAGAATCCAAGGTCAATCGGCTCAGGTCGGTTTCAAACTTAACCCTACAAAATCATATTCCAAAAACCCTATAAAATTGGGTTTGGTGAGGTTGGTTTATCCGGAGAGATCAATTTTTGACTGGGCTAACTAAGGACACAACGGTTAAAAAACCATCCTATGGCAAATGAACCTTTCAAGATGAAAAAAAGAATGGACTTCGTAGAAGTGAAAGTAGAAATAACACACAAGTTTATTAATCTCATAATCAATCCCAATAAACACATATCCATTGAACAAACTCCCCAATTTTGATCCCCACAACACAAAATTGATTTCAATTCAAACGAAAAGGTACAGCCACCAAAAGGGGCTGTTTATTGTTAAAAACTATGGTTGTTAAGTAGTAAAGATAATGACACTAAGTTAGGCAAGCCGTGCAATTAATTACTCAGGTACCACTCTTGTTTGATGAAGAGTTTCCCTGACCACCTGATGATGGTGCCTTTCCGGTGAATATTGTCTTCAATGCCTTGCTAAGTACTTTATTCGGTTTACGATTCGTCGAATCAGGAAGGTTGTCTTTCTTGATTGGCTTGTTTCCTCCATTTTCCATTTTTTGCAAAACAAAATTCTAAACTCGCTATTTTCTGTTCTTGAAGATTTCTTGTGTATTCCTAGAGTTTTGTTGAGATTTGATAAGCGTTGATTGGGGTATTTCACTAGAGGAAAAAAAGCCATTTGCTGTTGTAAAAAGGGCTGCGGTTGTGTAGAAAACCGCAGCCCTTCCATTAAGGACTGCGGTTTTCTACACAACCGCAGCCCTTTGTTTTATTTTTTCCCCCCAAACTAATCGCGCTCTCATTAATTCTTCCCTCCACCCAATTTTTCATTCACGAAAATCCTCTCCACGCAGCAGCGAAACCCCACCCTTAGCCCTAGCCTTGCGAATTGAACCACCCCCTGAGCCCTAGCTTTCGAATTGAACCACCCCTTGAGCTCCGGTCCACCCTCTTGTGCGCGCCACCCTCCTACGCGCCATCCCCAGCGCACCACGCAGACCCACGCAGCACCAACCACTTGAGCGCATGCCACCGTTGCGCACCAACCACCTGAGCGCCTGCCACCGGTGCGCCACTCACCTGCGCGCCACCCACCCTCTCTCACGCAGTTGGTCAAGAAATTAAAGGTTGCCTTTTTAATTATTTTGATTTTTATTTTCTAATATGTTTATATTCGTTTGGGAGAAGAGAATGTGTTGAGCATTTGAGTGGGACTGAAATTGCAGAAAAGTTATACAAAAGGATCGTGCTTCGGAACCCGAAAATATGTTAATTGAATTATTTGATTAGCTACATTAGCTATTAACTTAGTTTAATGCAAACAAATTTCATTTATAATTTGTTAATAGTTTAAATGAGAAAAGTTAGTTGTAATGTGTTTCAATGTGGGTAAGATATGATAATTTATATATATGAATGTATTTCTTATAATAATATGCAATTTGCATTTACTATATGCTAACAATTTTTTAGGTTGTATGTGTCTTAGATATTAGCATATTGGAAGCGGCAAATCAACTAGGAGATAGTGCAGAGTATATATAGAGATCGATCTCCATATTAGTTGTTATTGGTATGTATTTATGATAAAGACAATTCATTATATATCTTCATTTATTGTGTATATATGTAGATTCAATCTATGTGTATGTATATTTCTTGATATGATATTGGATGAAAACAATTTAATTAAGCTATGAAATGTATAAGTTATATGAATCATCATATCATCAATCATATGCCTAGATACCCGTTCAAGACTTACTCATTAGGAGTAAGTCTTGAATAGTCCCCTGTTTGGGACTATCCTTGGACGTTTGATCTCACTTAGGTGGTGAATGTATGTCTTCTTTTCAATTCTAAGGAAAGTCTTGGCTTGTCGTTTCTCTACATTGTTCTCTGTGTACATATGTAGATAATCAATTATCTACATTGTGTACTTGGAGAACTGTAGGGAAATGCTGCCGGATTTTCCTTAGAATTGAAAAGTTGGCATATATTCACTAGTGAGATTAAACGTCCAAGGATGGGTTAGGTTGGAGTGATAAGGACCTTCGGATGCATGCATACATTTGCACATGTGACTCTCTTAGCCTCCATTTGTATGTGCGTGTTTTCAATATGTGATTGTCTTGCATGTGAATGTTTTAATGATTGATACTTATAATTGGTTGTGTTTAATTAGAGGTTTTCATGAATGAGATGGATCGTACTTGGATGTATGGTAGCCGTGAATCGATTGAGTTTGTGAATGGGGTCTCAAAATTTTGTAAATCTGCATTAGAATACCAAGTATCTTCTGGAGCAACCGACTTTTATTGTCCTTGTTTAGATTGTGGAAATGTGAGCAAGGTTAGTAGTATTCATTTGCTTAGGGAGCATGTCTTTCGTCGTGGGTTTAGGCCTCAATACCACGTATGGGTTTGGCATGGTGAGGAGGGGAGATATGCAAGAAGCTGTAGGATAATGAACGATGTATGTGAAGATGAGAAGGATAAATTAGGTGATGATTTCGAGGATGGTGAGTATGGGGATGATGAATATGGGGATGATGATAGAGATCGGGTAGACGAGATGATACAAGAGGTTGAATGTGTATGTGAATGATATGAGATTTGGGTATAAATGGTTATGAATAGATTCCATTAAAGCATAAATGAGTATATGCTTATACAAGGAGGACGCGACACCTATTATGTTGTTGATAAATGGATAATGATATGGTTGACCATGCTTGTTAGGCAATAGGTCACAATCCGAGAATAGGAAGAGGTTATGGATGCTTGTAGAAGCCACGAAAGGCGACCCAGGACTTAAGCCAATGTGAACGTGAGCCATAGGCTAGTTTTCGTCAAGTATAATAAAGTATGTTAAAATTGTATAGGACTACTGAAGCGGTTCAAGGTTATGAGGAAATTATGGACAATAAGGATAAGAGGTTGGAAATGTTGGGAAAGAAACAGATGCGAGATGAATAATACTTTAGAGTGCCAAAGGCGCTATTAGCTATACCGGACAATTCTCACCGTGGAACGATGTACGAACACAAAACTCGTGGAAAGAATGACAGAGCGGAACACAAAACTCGTGGAAAGAATGACAGAGCGGAAGATAATGGGTTGTGCTAAAGCTTTGTGTCAATATTTCTTTTATGAATGTAATTATAAACAAATTTGTTGTGAAACTATGAGGACAAATTGGAAAGATAGTGTATAGATGAGGATGTAAACTCAAACTAGCTATGTTGGTATTAATTAAGTAAGCCTTGTGTTTGTATTAAGCTAGTGGTGTAAATGGAGATCTAGGAATTTCTTGGTTATTGTCCATAATTCTCATGGCGAGGACGATGCTTATTGAAAGTGGTCTCCCTAAGAGTTTTTGGGGTGAAACTGTGAACACTGCATCTTATATATTGAATTGTGCTCATATAAGATCTAAATTGAATAAGACCCCATATGAACTCCAAAAGGGTAGAAAGCCCAATATTGCACACTTTCTTATCTTTGGAGTGCTTTGTGCATAATAATAGGAAGAACCAACTTAATAAGTTCGACCCTATGAGCGATCACTAGTACAGAATCAACGATTTTCGTTGGATGTGAGGCTCCCATTTGCGTCGGACATGGGTCTGACGGCAGGTGTCGTCGCAGATGAAGAAACATGATATGCGTCGGACTAGCACGCGACGCAAATGGTTAATCATCTGCGTCGCATGTTAAGCAACATGCGACGCAGATGGCAAACACGTCAATACCAGCAGCTATTAGCAAGCCAAGTCATTTCTGTCGCACCTATTGCCACATGCGACGCAAATGATGATCATCTGCGTCGCATGTTGCACTAGGTGCGACGCAAATGACTGTAGCTAATTTTTTTTTTGATTTTTTTTCCCTCTCAAACTCACATAATTCCAAAACAAATAACCCCCACAATATGATTTAAAATCACAATCGAATTGCGCAATAACATGTATATCTACATTAATAATTCAAATATCTATTATAAACCACTATAATTAATTTAGAATGAGAGGAAAAAATATGTACAATAGATACAAACAAATTACAATGTAAATATGTAAAATTAAAACTAAATCAAGAACAATAAAGGAACATTGCAGCCGACGTTTTCCGATGAGCTCGAGAGAGATGAATTCGAGAAGAACCAATTCCAGATCTGAAAATGAAAATAAAAATGCCAAAAAAGTAAACAAAAAAAAAATCAGATATAAAAAATAAAAATAAAAACGAAAGGCCATGAGGAAAACTAAAATAGAAAACCAGCCGACAAAATGAAAAAATGACTTATTTTCAGATCTGAAAAAAATGAATTTTTAGATTTGAAAACAAAAATTCTAAAAAATTCTAACCTGTAAAAACGAGATTCGTCGCGGAAGATTTCCGAGAAGAAATTTCGAACTGAAAAAGAAATGAGATTCGCAAATGAAGAAGAAGAGCGGAAACACGAAGTGATTCACCACCAAGAAGGCCGAAGAAGCCGAAGCCGCCAAAAAACACGAAGAAGTCGCCGCCAAGAAAGCCGAAGTGAGCCGACAAGCCGAAGTGATTCGCCGGAATTAGGTTAATGCGAAGAAGAACTGAAGGAGAAGGGGCGCTTAAGAGAAGAGAGAAGGAGAAGGGGCGCTGGAGAGAAGAGAGAATGAGGAGAATGGGAGCTGGAATCCGCGTTTATTAGGTTAGTTTCGTTGGGCTTTATTTCGTGGGCCGAGGATCTGCGTCGGATGGGCCATGAGGTCCGACGCAAATCCATTACTCATTTACAAATCCTTTACTCGTCGGATGGGCCTAGGAACACTCATTTGCGTCGCACTGTAGCTGCATCTGACGCACATGACTTAAAAGGCATCCAAATCAGCATTAAACGATTTGCGTTGCATCCAAACATGCGACGCAAATCATGGGATCTGCGTCGGATGGGCCATGAGGTCCAACGCAAATGACCCCACCACCCGTCTGTTGTCATTTTGTGCGTTGCACATTCTCTAATGTGCGACGCAAATAGGCTATTTGCGTCAGTGCTTCTAGCGTGCGACGCACATAGACTGACGCAAATTTGCATTTTTTTACTAGTGGATGAGTCAATCTTTCTTGGTTATTCTCCTCATAGTAAAGCATAATTCTCATAATTCTATTCTTGCGACACTTATGAATATTCCGGGCAAGACAAAGGATGTTAAAGCGTCACGTCTTCACTTGGAAGAAAATAAGCTTCGACCGGAGTTGTGGGCTCAAAAAAGGGCCGGAAGGAAAAAGAAAGTAGTGGAGGAAAGGGTTGATGAGGAAACTGGGAAAAGAAAAAAGGTGGATGATTCGGAGAAGAATTATTTGCCACCAGCTTGCTACACGCTGTCGAAAGCTGAGAAACGAATTTTTTGCGAGTCATTGTATGGCATTAAGGTTCCAACTGGGTACTCATCGAATATGAAGCGATTTGTTACCTTAAATGGTGAGTTGAAGTTATCGAGTATGAAATCTCACGATTGTCATGTCATGATGCAAGTATTCTTACCGATTGCAATTCGTGGGATACTTCCAAAGCATGTGAGGCACACCATTACAGAACTTTGTTCATTTTTTCATACAATATGCAGCAAAGTGCTACAACCGTCGACACTCGATGACTTGCAGGCTAGAATAGTTGAAACTTTATGCAAATTTGAGATGATTTTCCCCCCTGCATTCTTTGACATTATGGTGCATCTCATTGTCCATCTAGTTCGAGAAATTAAGTTGTGTGGTCCAGTGTTTTTGAGGTGGTGCTATCCTTTTGAGAGATATATGGGTACTTTGAAGGATAAAGTTCGAAATCTTGCACAACCAAAAGGTAGCATTATTCAAGGGATTGTGGGCTGAAGAGGTCGGTAATTTTGTGGCGAGTATGTTCTTGGTGTTGATCCTATTGGCGTTCCGATATCTCGACACGAGGGCAGACTCGAGGGCAAGGGTACGATTGGCTCAAAATTGATCTCACCTTCTGTCGACAAGCGTACACAAGCTCACTTATTTGTGTTGCATCACGTGGCAGCTGTCCATCCTTATTTAAATGAGCATATGGAGGAATTATGTGTTAGCAACCCTGGAAAAGGAATAAGGGCATTGACGCAAATGCATAATAAGACATTCATTGATTGGTTTCATCATCGAGTAGTGGATGATTTAGATGAAAATATTTCTGAAACAGTCAAGTGGTTAGCATTTGGTCCCCGTGAATCTGTACACTCTTATGAGGGTTATGATATTAAGGGGTATACGTTTTGGACTGAACGTCAAGATCTTAAGTCGACATCGCGACAAAATAGTGGTGTTTCACTTGTGGCGTCATCTACACAATACGCAAGCTCGAAAGATAAGTCTCCCGTTCTTGTTGCCACCAACTATTATGGGCCAATTCAAGAAATACGGGAGCTTGCCTACCCAGCTTTTCATATTTGCCTCTTTTGTTGCAATTGGGTTGATGATAATCGACGTTGCGTAAAAAAATATGATCCTTGCGGATTCACTCTTGTGGACATGGGTCGTCTACGTGAAACTGAAGAGCCATTTGTACTTGCATCACAAGCTAAACAAGTATTCTATGTAACTGATCCTGCTGATAATAAGTGGTCAATTGTTGTACCTGGCAAAAGGAGTATTCTGGGCATTGGTGATGTTGAGGATGAGGAAGAGTATGATGCATTTGAGGACATCCCAACTTTTACCTATCCTGAAAATAGCGTGGAAGATGATGTAAATATTTCTGAGAACTATATGCGTGTTGATCACACAGAAGGGATGCATGTTGAAACTCCTAAGAAACGGCTAAACGTCAACAAATCATGAGACATATACTCAGGTTTATCTCTATTTCGTTCATTTCATGTCATTTTCATATATTTCGAGTCATGTGACTCAATTTTCTTGTTGAACATGATAATATAGCCAAAAATACGACTATTACGTAGATTTATAGGTGCTACTTTGTTGTTGGTTTGGATTTCGGGAAAGTAAACATCATTTTAAGGTTATTTCGGCCGTTTCATGTCATTTTCGTGTATTTCGAGTCATGTGACTCCAATTTCTTGTTGAATGTAATAATATTGCATAAAATACGATTACTAAGTAGGTTTATAGGTGCTACTTTGTTGTTGGTTGGATTTCGGGAAAGTAAGGGTCATTTTAGGCCTATTTCGTCCGTTTCATGTCATTTTCGTGTATTTCGAGTCATGTGACTCCAATTTCTTGTTGAATGTAATAATATTGCATAAAGTACGACTACTAAGTAGGTTTATATAGGTGCTACTTTGTTGTTGGTTGGATTTCGAGAAAGTAAGGGTCATTTTTGGCCTATTTCGTCTGTTTCATGTGTATTTCGAGTCATGTGACTCCAATTTCTTGTTGAATGTGGTAATGTTGCATAAAATACGACTACTAAGTAGATTTATAGGTGCTACTTTGTTGTTGGTTGGATTTCGGGAAAGTAAGGGTCATTTTAGGCCTACTTCGTCCGTTTCATGTCATTTTCGTGTATTTCGAGTCATGTGACTCCAATTTCTTGTTGAATATAATAATATTGCATAAAATACGACTACTAAGTGGGTTTATAGGTGCTACTTTGTTGTTGGTTGGATTTCGGGAAAGTAAGGGTCATTTTAAGCCTATTTGTTTTTTATTTTAATAAAAAAATTTTTTTTTTTTTTTAGGTTTTGCCTTTTGCCGTTTCATGTCATTTTCGTGTATTTCGAGTCATGTGACTCCAATTTCTTGTTGAATGTGATAATATTGCATAAAATACGACTACTAAGTAGATTTATAGGTGCTACTTTGTTCATGGTTGGATTTCGGAAAAGTAAACGTCATTTTAAGCCTATTTCGGCCGTTTCATGTCATTTTCGTGTATTTCGAGTCATGTTAATCCAATTTGTTGTGGAATATGATCATATAACCTAAAATGTTGCTATTAAGTAGATTTATACGAGCTACTTTGTTGATGGTTGGATTTCGGGAAAATAAATATCATTTTAGGCCTATATATTTCGGCCGATTTATGTCTTTTTGTATATTTCGAGCCTCCCGCTCCCCCCCCTCCAACCCCTAGCTACTTCCCCCCTTGCACAGCCCCGCGGCAACAACGGCAAGACATCCGAGGCAGCCTTTCCGCGCCGGTGGGTGGCGACGGCCCGGCCCACGAGTTCCGATGTTCCATTATTGTTGGTCCTTATTCAATTTGTTTTTTTTTTTAACTTGTACATATATATTAATTTCTATGTGTTTATAATTGCAGGGATAATTACTACATATGGATGAGATAACGACTAGTGAACACACAACCGAGGATGAATCTTATGATGTGAGGAAGGACTCAGATAAAGGTGATCTCGAAGATCGAGATCTTCAAGAACTTCATCCACAAATTGGTACAATTGTGAAAGCACAACAAGTTTGTAGGAAAGAAGGTCAACAACGGGAGTTACAAACAAATCAACAACAAAGAAAATCGAAAGTGATGAAAAAGAGAAAGGGAAGAGGACCTACAAAGTCAATAAGTGCTACTCACTTGCATATGACTTTAGAGTACGATAACTTAGGTCAACCTTGTGGTGTGTGGCGTTCTAAGTATGGCAAACATATTGGCCTTTGCGTCCGGAGGCTCTCCATTTTGCATTCATGGCAAGAGGTGCCCGAGGGGATGAAGAAATTACTATGGAATGACACTATGGTAAGTTTCATACTACCATTTAATTTCTTATTTTAATAAATGTATGTGTATGTAGTACTAATGATAGAATTTAATCTATTACAACAAATGTGGAAACTAATATTTTTATGCGTTCTTTTTATAGAATCTCTTCAATATCGAAGATGATGAAGCCAAGAAGAATCTATTTCTATCCGCGCTTGCTCAGAGATTTCGAGATTTCAAGGCTAAGTTAGTGTCCGGTTGGATCACTAAGCGGAGGAAAAGAACGGGTAAAAAGAAGAAGAAAATTTATGGGGGAGAAAAGCAAATCGAAGCTGAGGCTGCATTGGAAAATTCAGAGGAACCCACCACATTACCATATCAAATATGGAGAAATATCAAACCTGAAGAATGGGAAGCATTTGTTGCCAAAAATACTACCCCGGAAGCTGTTGTAAGCAAAGGATTTTAATTATATTTACCACACTTAGCTCGAGTATGATTGTATATAGCACCCAATCTTTTGTTTGTAATTATGTGTTTTTTCAGGCAAGACGTGAGAAAAAAAGCTCGAGTGCAAAAGCAAGGAAATATTATCATCATTTGGGTGCCCATTCCTACGATGAGGCGAGAAAAAAGTGGATGTTTGCCCATTAGCCCACACAGGATTCGACAACGACAACTAGCTCTACAACCACATCAGTTACACCGGCTCATCAACCAGACAGGGTCCTTGATTGGTGGTGTTCGATGCATGGGGTTGATGCAAAGGGAAACAGAGTGTTACCTGATCCCGTTACAGAAAAGATAGCCAATGCCATTGTAAGTACATATCATTTTAGGCCTATTTCGGCCATTTCATGTCATTTTCGAATAGTTTGAGTCACTGGGCTCCAATTTCTTGTGAAATATGATAATATAACCTAAAATATTGCTATTAAGTAGATTTATAGGTTCTACTTTGTTATTGGTCGGATTTCAGGAACGTAATTTCATGTCATTTTCGAATAGTTTGAGTCACTGGCCTCCAATTTCTTGTGAAACATGATAATATAACCTAAAATATTGCTATTAAGTAGATTTATAGGTTCTACTTTGTTATTGGTCGGATTTCGGGAACGTAAATATCATTTTAGGCCTATTTCGGCCATTTCATGTCATTTTCGAATAGTTTGAGTCACTGGCCTCCAATTTCTTGTGAAACATGATAATATAACCTAAAATATTGCTATTAAGTAGATTTATAGGTTCTACTTTGCTATTGGTTGGATTTCGGGAACGTAAATATCATTTTAGGCCTATTTCGGCCATTTCATGTCATTTTCGAATAGTTTGAGTCACTGGGCTCCAATTTTTTGTGAAACATGATAATATAACCTAAAATGTTGCTATTAAGTAGATTTATAGGTGCTACTTTGTTGTTGGTTGAATTACAGGAAAATAAAGATCATTTTAGGCGTATTTCGGCCATTTGATGTGTTTTTCGTTTATATCCATTATTCAAGTAACCCCAAACACTTTCCCCCTCCTTACACGGCCCCCCCTACACGGTCCCCACTGCCCCCCGCTTGCACGGCCCTGCCCCGGCAGCAAAGCAAACCGTAAAATGGGCCGCCGCCGCCGGGCCGGCTTCGCGGTAGCTTCCGCAACTTATTCGGTTGTACGTTTTGTTTTTTTAAAAATTTTAACGTTCAATTGTCTGTTGTTGTTTAATTTCTAGATCGGATTAAAGTAAAAGGAGGCAACCGGTGATTTCACTCCTACCGCACACATGGATGCTTTGCACGAAACTCTAGGAAAGGACCATAGTGGTCGTGTGAGGGGCGTGGGAGGTGTCCGCCTCGGCGTGCGAAAGGTATATGGTGAACAATACACTACAACGTCAAAATCAAGTGCAAGTAGTGTGAATTCGGCGTCGGTAGATGTGAAGGCTATCAAATCTGCAATTCGGGAGGAGCTTAGAGAGGAGATGACACATAACTTCAATGCTATGATGGAGCAAATGGGTTTACCGACCTTCCCATTGAAGAAAGGTAGTGATGTTCCATCTAGCCAGCCGATCGGTGTTCCACAAACATCGGATAATCAAACGATACCTGCACCTGATCCACCAATACCCGAGTTGAAGGTAATCACTGTATTTGGTTTAATTTATCACGCTTAATCACTGTGCTTTATTAATTAACTATGTATTGTCCCTAAGTGCATGCAATTCTAAATGTAATGTTGTTTCATCGCTTAACAATTAATGACTTGTTTTGATTCAAAGGAGGAGACCCCATGCCGACTATTAGTTCAAGAAAATGATTATGATAGTCTGATTGTGGTAGCTAGTGGCCATGCACAACCTCCTGGTGATCGAGTACGAGTGCATCACCAGATAGTGAACAATGATCACTATGTGGTGAGCATCGACTACATTGAGCCTGGTTTTGAAGACTTAGGTCTTCCGATGCCAAAACCGGAGGTTAATCTACATACACTGAGTGACGCCCATGGTAGTTATGTTCTGTGGCCACGTGCATGACACCGATAAACATACATATATATATATGCGTTAATTTATGTAATAATCAACTCCGATTATATTACTTTTCTATGTCATATATATAATAATTAGTAATATTCTTATTATTACTTTTTACTAGGTTTCAAGGAAGGCTGGTTCACATGACAAGAAGGCTAAAAAGGTCGGTTCACCAAACAGATGGCTAAGGAGGCAATTGGACGTGCTGAAATTGAACCAAATGTGTTCGATGACCAAGTTAGTATGTCAAACAATCCACTTCTCGAGCCGTTGGTGGTGCAAGGCCTTACTAAGGCATGTTATTGGTTGCATGAGTGTGTTAGCGATTTGCCCGAGAATGCTCCAATACATGTTCCTTTGGGGAAGGAACAATTCAACTATGCTGATGAGTCATCTACATGGATTTCCAAACACGATGTTAAAGAATTCTTACGTGGAGAAATGTTGAGTGGAACAATGATACAAGCTTTCATGAGGTGATACATATCTTACTTTACAAGTTTATAATAGTTTACAACTTCCATGATAAGTATGTTTACTTTTTATTATATGCTTTCTCAGGTTATTGTGTACTGAATTGAATGAAAAAATAAGTGAGACATAGATTGGTTGGTTATGTCCAAGTATGATGCGAGATGACAATTGTTTAAAAAACAAAACCGATGTGAAACAATATCTCGATACTAGTTTCAAACAATCACATCGGTTAGAAGAGAAGTTCATCCTTGTTCCATATATTGAAGCGTAAGCTTGTTACACCAAACTTGATGCTTTGCTTTATTTTCTATAACTTTATTTCCTTGTTTAGGAGAGTTCATTCTTGTTCCATATATCGATAACAAAATTCACCGAATTGTTGAATAAGTAACTTTATATTATTTCCTTATATAGTCTCCATTGGACGCTCATTGTGATATGTTTGTCAAATAATCACGTCTACCACTTTGATTCTCTTCGTCGACAACCACCACGGAGCTTACTAGTCAAATCACTATTGAATGGGTAACTTAACTAGAACAATATGTGTACCTAATATTACACATATATATATATATATATATATATATATATATATATATATATATATATATATATATATATATATATATAATAAACATCTTATAATGTATTGATGTAGTGTGATGAAGCAGCATTATGGACTTGGACTTCGATTAGGAAAAGCTCCTCTTTGGATATCAGTTGAGGTAACTACTTTGGTGAATCTTATGTCGAACCATTTATATTCATATACTCTAAATTTAACATGAATGTTTTTTGATGTTTAAATTTGGTGAATTTCAGTGTCCGCAACAAAAGAATGGTGTTGATTGTGGCTATTACGTACTGCGGTACATGTTTGATATAGTCAACCGTTGTATTGACATCGATTATCTTCAAAAGGTATGTAACTAATTAGTTTATTTAATTTAGATTAAATTGCTAGGTAAGAATTAGTTTATTTTGGAAATTGTAGCATAAATTAACTATAATCATATCGACCCCGAAACTAACCCAAAACTTGAACTCTAATATTTTGCTCCTAAATTTCACATTAACACTTCAAGTATGCATAAAGTAAGTGGTGTGTGTTAGTTTTGCTCCTATATGTAACATGTAGCTAGTTTTGGGAAGTGAAATAGCTCAAATTCACAAAAATCGACCCCGAAACGAACCTAAAAATTGAACTTCTAATCTTTTCCTCCTAAATTTGATATTAACACTTCAAGTGTGCATAAAGTAAGTCGTGTGTGTTAGTTTTGCTCCTATATATAACATGTAGCTAGTTTTGGGAAGTGAAATAGCTCAATTCACAAAAAAACGACCCCGAAACGAACCTAAAAATTGAACTTCTAATCTTTTGCACCTAAATATGACATTAACACTTCAACTATGCATAAAGTAAGTGGTGTGTGTTAGTTTTGCTCCTATATTTAACATGTAGCTAGTTTTGGGAAGTGAAATAACTCAAATTCACAAAAATCGACCCCGAAACGAACCTAAAAATTGAACTTCTAATCTTTTGCACCTAAATATGACATTAACACTTTAACTATGCATAAAGTAAGTGGTGTGTGTTAGTTTTGCTCCTATATGTAACATGTAGCTAGTTTTGGGAAGTGAAATAGCTCAAATTCACAAAAATCGTCCCCTAAACGAACCTAAAAATTGAACTTCTAATCTTTTGCACCTAAATATGACATTAACACTTTAAGTATGCATAAAGTAAGTGGTGTGTATTAGTTTTGCTCCTATATGTAACATGTAGCTAGTTTTGGGAAGTGAAATAGCTCAAATTCACAAAAATCGTCCCCGAAACGAACCTAAAAATTGAACTTCTAATCTTTTGCACCTAAATATGACATTAACACTTCAAGTATGTATAAAGTAAGTGGTGTGTGTTAGTTTTGCTCCTATATGTAACATGTAGCTAGTTTTGGAAAGTGAAATAGCTCAAATTCACAAAAAACGTCCCCGAAACGAACCTAAAAATTGAACTTCAAATCTTTTGCACCTAAATATGACATTAACACTTCAACTATGCATAAAGTAAGTGGTGTGTGTTAGTTTTGCTCCTATATGTAACATGTAGCTAGTTTTGGGATGTAAAATAGCTCAAATTCACAAAAATCGACAAAATCAACTCGAAAATTGGTTGTTTAATTAGCTAATTGCAAGAGTTAGTTGTTATTATATATATATTGTAAATATTTGACTTGATCTTATTCATTTATTATATTCATATTATTGCAAGGTTTACATGGATAACGACGCACCAAGGTTGGATGAATTCACAATTGAAGAATTGGATGAAGTTCGAAACAAGTTGGCAACCTACATTTGTGAAGATTGTCTATGATACAGTGGTTAGGATTTTGCAAGAACTAGCTAGAAGTTCGAAACAAGTTGGCAAGCTATTCGGTTGTTGCGTTAATGTAGCTTTTTGTATTAGAATTAATATAATTTTGCCTTAATATATACTCTTTAACATTATTATTATTATATATATATAATTATTACATATATAATTGGGAACTCTATATATATATATATATATATGCATTATGAGGTTTGTAATATGGTACAAAGCAAAGTAGCAAGGAACCAGCGACACAGGGAACGAGCGCATATATAATATTATATAGCTGTATTTTAAAAAAAAAAAATTACAAAAAGGGCTGTGGTTAATAGGGAAAACCGCAGCCATTGGCCAAATAAGGGCTGCGGTTTGCTTACGACTGCATCCCTTCATATATTTTAAGGGCTGCTACCCTAATTGTTGCGGTCAAAAAACGCAGCCCTTAGGCCACTTTTGACCGCAGCCCTTAGGCTTTTTTCCTCTAGTGTTTATAACTTACAAGGTTGTAATGTTACATGTTCATATATTATGTTGATATTTCATGGGCAATTCCAGGAAAAGTAACATTGCGTACTTAGCAATTGGGTTTAGGAATGGAGGAATTATATGGCATTTGCTAAAAAGTTTCATTGGCATTTCAAATCAGTTGCAAGCAAAAAAATTCACATATGAAAACTTTAGCTATTTAATTAATTAATTTCTATGACCGGTAGTATAATGTTGCGTTGATTTGTCAACTAGCTTGAATTTACCGGCGCATTTCCCTGGTTATCTCAATGAATTATTTACTCCTTCATCCGGAAGTAATTAATGGTGGCAATTGTGAATTAGCTTGTGCATTTACTTGGGTATTCTACAGAAATTTCAGTCCTTCCACTACAAGTAATTAAGAGACATGTATTCATCATTGACCTTTCGTTGCATTGGTAGTTAACTAGTCAACACTCACCACGCTTCGCCCTGGATGAAGCACTTGTTTAATCTACTTGAAGTACTGTATTAAATTATGCCCATATTAATGCATGAATGATTTAAAATTGTTAAAAAAGGTAACGAAAATAGTTTTTGAAAAATTTGAAACTAATAATGTTTGAAACAAAAAAATTATTTAACACAAATTATCAAATATTATACTAACAGTGAGTTATGTGTTGATAAAAAAAATAACCAACTATACTTAAAGACATAATGGAGGTCAATTAGAATACCAGGACTGTCTCCGACAATTTAGAGGCCATGTGCTAAGGGCATGTTCTCCCCAGATTATTTTCAGTTCAGTTCCTAAATTATTATCATTACTATTAATTAGTTATAATTTAATTCAATTCAGTTCAGTTCAGTTGTTTTATGCCGAAAAGAACAGGCCCTAAGTACAAAAATGAGGCCCCCATAAATTTTAAAAGGACAATAATTTAATATAAAACACAAGTTGCACCAAAAAAAATATAAAATAAATTACTATTACATTACGATTTTTATGAACAAGATGTAGAGGCAAAATAATAATACTACTTAATTCTTATCATATAGAAGTATGATATCTCAATAACAACTTTAAAAAAATGATATCTCAATAACACCATAAATATGATCGGAGGTTGAGACTGCACTATCGCAACAACATAAACAACAAAAAAACACAACCAAAGTAAATTCAAATTGTGGTAGATTGTTCACATAGTTGCAGATGACATTCATATTGTTTACATAGTCTTAGATGACATTCACATTGTTTACCTATTCTTGATTTTTCACTTCCTACAATCAAGATATGAACAAATCTTCCCGTATTGTAAACCACCGTTTGATTTTTTTTATAATGCTAAAAGAAATTGACTGATACGAGTTGAAAGGTTTCAATCTAAATTGCAAATAAATAGCAAAATTCTTTTCTACCTTTTAAAACCCTTATTTTTGGTGTTCTTGATATGAAATGATATGGAATGAGTAATTAAATTGAACGGCTTTTTTGTCAAATTTTGAGATTAGAAATGAGATATTCCCTTGAATAAAGAGAGTAATGAATAGATTTAATATGGGAAGTTGAATAAAATCATGGACTTTTTTGGATTTTTAGAAGAGAGAGAATTGTGGAAGATGGAAGGTTGAAGAGGAAGGTTGAAGAAGAAGGCAAGAAACCTTGCATTGCAAAATCACGCTTATTGTTTTTCAGTTTACCCCAAAAAAAATCCTTACACTTGCCAACCAAATATGGGCCCTCAAAAACTTGGGGCCCTGTTCCACTGAACTGGTTGGACCGGTACTGAGTCGGGCCTGTAGAATACCATCCTTACAACGAAATCGCACCAGTAAATTTTAGGCTGTAGACAAATCAATATAATATTGTAAGCCTTGGTCAAATCCAATTCAAATTCTTGGTCTAGTTTGCATCTTTATGTAAGCCCTAGTCAAATTCAATTCTAATCCCATATAGAACGAAATCCAAACTCTAAAACCTATAAATCTTTTGGTCTAGCCTTCTTACTCTAAATGTTAGTTCAAGGTCTAGTCCTCCCTAAGTATATAACGGCCCAAATCCTCGAAATTAGCAAAACTACTCTTCCCTAAGTTTATAATGGCCCAATCTTCGAGTCTAGCCTGCTTATTCAAAATGTAAGTTCAAAGTTCTAGTCTCCCCTAATATCTAGTCTGCTTATCCTCCTTTAGTTCAAAAATTAACCACCCTAGTGTCTAGCCTGCTTACTCTCCTGTAAGTTCAAAGCCTAGTCACCCTTAAGTCTAGTCTGCTTATTCTAAATATAAGTTCAGAGAATAGTCTTCCCTTATTTTCAAGCTTTCTTACTCTCCCGTAAGTTCAAGGTCTAGTCATCCTTAAGTCTAGCCTCCTTATTTTAAATGTAAGTTGAAAGTCTAGCCTTTTCTTATTGTCTATCATGCTTACTGTAAATGTAAAAGTTCAAAGTCTAGCCAACCTTAAGTCTAGCCTACTTAATGTAAATATAAGTTCAAATTAAATTATAGCCTTCCCTTTTTGTCTAGCCTGCTTACCGTAAACGCAAGTTCAAATTCTAGTTACCTTCAAGCCTAGCCTACTTATTCTAAATGTAAGTTCAAAGCCTAGTTTCTCCTTATCTCCTAGCCTACTTACTCTCCCATAAATTCAAAGTCTAGTCACCCTCAATTTCTAGCCTACTTACTCTTAATGTAAGTTCAAAGTCTAGTCTTCCTAGTCTGCTTATTCCCATAGTCTTACGTACTACCTAGCATGTTTACTCTCTCTTAAGTTCAAAGTCTAGTATTTCTTAAGTCTATAAATGCAATTCTTGAGTCTAGTTTGCTTACCCTACATGTAAGTTCAAATTCTAGTCTTCACCAAAACCCAATCGTTGAGTCAAGTCTTCTTGCATAGTACAATCTAGTCTATGTCCGCATTTGCATATAGTTAGGCTCATGTCTCCATCATGTCAAGGCCACCCTATTCTAAAACCCATACCATTTATAAACCATCCATCTCATTTCCAGTTAATATTTCGAAATTCATTTATGAATCTTACAAGTGAGGTCCATTCGATTCTATTCAGGACCGATCGGGAGATTACAACTTAGATACGCGTAATGGAGAAAAAAAAAAGGCGAGGCCACTCTAAGGCTCATCAAGCGCACTATCACTACCCCAACTTCACTTTGAGTCATAAGATTACTTTTGACGCGTTCACAAAAGAGGCTCGATCACTTCTATATGGTCTACTTCAAACCCTACACCTAAAACAAAAATCCAAAAGGTGTAACCTAAACCTCTACTACAAATTCTATCTGACATCTGGTGTTGGATCCTAAATAAAATATGGTCAATGACAATAGACTTTTAATATTTCCTACAACATGAGTCAGCATCACCAATAACCCCTTAGGCAGTATATGCTTTAATCTTTTATTTCCGGATTTCTAGGTTGAGTCAGAGTGTCCTTACCCTTAGACATTTCGTCATTTCCCATCGAGTCTATGTCACTCTAGGATTTCCATTTCTAATAGCCTTTTCATTTTCATTTATAAAGTATGGCATTTGGAACCAAAGCCTAAGCATTAAAAGGTAATTGGTTTCTAATGGGTGTTCCGGAAGAAACTTGATGAATATAGAACAATAGTCAGGAATAAGGCAAGGTTAATTGTCAAAGGCTATAACCAACAAGAAGGTATAGACTTTGAAAAAACTTTTTCTCCTGTTGATAGGCTTGAAGCCATAAGAATCTTAATTGCTTTTACTTCTTGCATGGGGTTCAAGTTGTACCAAATGTACTTCAAATGTGCTTTTTTAAATGGATTTTTAGAAGAGGATGTCTATGTGGAACAACTCCGAGGTTTTGAGAATCATGACTTTCCGAACCACATCTATAAACTTGACAAGGCTCTTAGTGGGCTAAAGCAAGCTCCTAGAGCGTGATATGAAAGGTTGTCTAAGTTCCTCTTGCAAAATGATTTTAAACGAAGAAAAGTTGATAAAACTATATATTTATATTCAAGAGGAACTAACTTATTAGTTGTACAAATTTATGTTGATGATATTTTATTTGGTGCAACTAATGAAGTTTTATGCAAGGAGTTTGCTGACTTGATCAATAGTGAGTTTGAAATGAGTATGATGGGGGGAACTGAGTTTCTTTTTAGGTTTGCAAATAAAGCAAACCGAGAAAGGAATAATGGTTCACCAACAAAAGTATATAAAGGAACTTCTCAAGAAATATGCATTAGAGTTAGCAAAAGTAAATCATACACCAATGGGAACTGCTACTAGGTTTGATGATGATTCAAATGACAAAAGTGTGGATCAAACTAAGTATAGAGGAATGATTGGTTCCTTATCATACTTAACTGCTAGTAGGTCAAATATCTCATTTAGTGTTGGTTTATTTGCTCGGTTCCAGTCCAATCCCAAAGAATCTCAAAGGATACTCTGATACTGACTATGCTGGAATTTGGTAGATAGAAAAAGTACTTTAGGTTTGGTACATTTCCTTGCTTCCTGTTTAGTTTCTTGTGGTTCCAAGAAACAAAATATTGATTCTTTATCTACAGCTGAAGCTGAAGATTGTTCATGTTATGGATAAAATAATAGTTAATAGACTTAGGTATTGTTTATGATTGTGTTCCTATATATTGTGATAATACAAGTGTTATTTGTATTTATAGAGATCCAGTACATTATTCAAGAGTTAAGCATATTCATCTAAGACGTTACTTTTTGAAAGATAATGTGGAAAAAAGTTATAACTTTTTGTCAAACTGACAATTAGATTGCAGAGATCTTGACTAAACCTTTAAGCAGGGAAAAACATGAAAAGATGAGACTAGAACTATGTATGATAGGGGTGTGCACCGGTCCAGGACCGGATTGGAACCGGTGGGACCGGTTGACCGGAATTTGGAATTATTTTGGACCGGGACCGGAAAATTTTCCGGTCCGGTCCGATTTTGGACCTGTTGGAACGGAATCTGTATTTTTTTAAAAAAAAGAAATCTTTTTTATTTAGATTTATACATATTTATAAATTAGATACATTAAAATTTAATAATTCTAACAACAATAATCTTAAAGTTAATAAAGAGTAGGTTTTTAGCTTTCTAACTTTATAACTTTGAAATTATT
Organism: Beta lomatogona; assembly: GCA_947646795.1. Classification (NCBI taxonomy): domain Eukaryota; kingdom Viridiplantae; phylum Streptophyta; class Magnoliopsida; order Caryophyllales; family Amaranthaceae; genus Beta; species Beta lomatogona. Next base: position 1,148,923 of record CANSNZ010000207.1, read on the forward strand.
TTTAACCTTTAAACTATTTCATTTACTAAAAAAATAGAAATTTCGGTCCACTGGTCCGGACCGGAATTTTTCGGATTTGGATCGGATCGGAAAGTCGGAATCCTGATTTTCGACGGACCAGGGACTGGACCGGAATCCTCGGTGCGGTCCAAATTTCGGTCCGACCTTATCCATTGCACACCCCTAGGTATGATCAAACTAAATTGAAAACATGGAAATTTTCCCAAAAGGAAATACTTGTAGCTATGTGACTGAAGAGTAGGAACTTCCATTACAACAAAGTCTCATGTGAAAAACATTGTAAGTATGCACATATGTGAGTTTCTATAAATGGCACATTTATGAATTAATGCAAATAAAGTTAATTGTCTTAAGGTACTGAGTCAATAAGCACTTTTATTCCTAGAAGTTCATTCTTAATTATTAGCAAGTAATTTCTTTTCTTTTATTCATAAATATAATCTTCTAAAATTTTCCAATATATAAGAAAAAACAGTCATGTGGGGTATTACTTGATTTATATCAATGAACACTTTAATAATATTAAATTTTTACTAATACGTATATATATATATATATATAAGTCAAATTAGGAACATCAATAAGGAATAGATGCAGTAGCACATTTGACATTTAAAGACATTCAAATTGGTGTAAATGTAAACATGTAAATATCTAATATTGTTGATTATTAATTAGTTATATTAATTAGAATATTATATTTTTACATTTATTCGATATTTATCTTTTAAAATTTAGTAAGAATCCAAGTCAATCGGTCAGGTCGGTTTCAGACTTAATCCTAGCCCAAAACTTTCATGCTCATTAGGTTTGAATCATTTTGCCATTTAGGATCCAAAAATCATATTCAAAACCCTATAAAATTGGGTTTGGTCAGGTCGGGTTATCCGGAGAGATCATTTTTGGACTGGGCAAACTAAGGGCACAACGGCTAAAAAACCATCCTATGGCAAATGAACCTTTCAAGATGAAAAAAAGAATGGACAAGTTTATTTATCTCATAATCAATCCTAATAAACACATATACATTGAACAAACTCACCAATTTTGATCCCCACAACACAAAATTGATTTCAATACAAACGAAAAGGTACAGCCACCAAAAGGGGCTGTTTATTGTTAAAAACCATGGTTGTTATGTAGTAAAGATAATGACACTAAGCTAGGCAAGCCGTGCAACTAATTACTCAGGTACCACTGTTGTTTGACGAAGAGTTTCCCTGACCACCTGATGATGGTGCCTTTCCAGTGAATATTGTCTTCAATGCCTTGCCAAGTACTTTATTCGGTTTACGATTCGTCGAATCAGGAATGTTGTCTTTCTTGATTGGCTTGTTTCCTCCATTTTCCATTTTTTGCAAAACAAATTTCTAAACTCCCTATTTCCTGTTCTTGAAGATTTCTTGTGTATTCCCAGAGTTTTGTTGAGATTTGATAAGCGTTGATTGGGGTATTTATAACTTACAAGGGAAAGTTGTAATGTTACATGTTCATATATTATGTTGATATCTCATGGGCAATTCCAGGAAAAGTAACATTGCGTACTTAGCATTTGGGTTTAGGAAAGGAGGAATTCTATGGCATTTGCTAAAAAGTTTCATTGGCATTTCAAATCAGTTGCAAGCAAAAAAAATCGCATATGAAAACTTTAGCTATTTAATTTCTATGATCGGTAGTATAATGTTGCGTTGATTTGTCTACTAGCTTGAATTTACCGGCGCATTTCCCTGGTTATCTCAATGAATTATTTACTCCTTCATCCGGAAGTAATTAATGGTGGCAATTGTGAATTAGCTTGTGCATTTACTTGGGTATTCTACAGAAATTTCAGTCCTTCCACTACAAGTAATTAAGAGACGTGTAATTTTCAGAAATGCTACTTCCCCGTTGTTGGAACATAGTTACAATGCTTGGTATAATCAAAGAAATGTCATGGATAATTACAAGTGCAAATGCATGATGATTTTGGTCTATATATAAAAATGCATAGCTTCTTGGCCAAGATCCAGAGTACAAAAAACAGCTCCAACTGATCTTGAAGAGCAGAAAATTACTTTACGAGTAGTACTATTGTTCACAGAAAAACATATATACAAGATGGAAAGTGGAGGAAATAAGTCGATAAAGAAAGATGATATTCCGAATGCACCAAAACGTAACCAAAACAAGGTGCTAGGCAAGGCATTGATGACTATTTGCACGGGGAAGCCTCCATCATCAGGGGGTCAGGGGGATTCTTCATCAAATGGTTCCAAAGTCGCACCTGAGTAATATCATGCCTTGTTCAGGGGGATTCTTGTTCGTGGTTCATGGCTATAATTTTCTTTGTTGTATACCATTGGAATTCTTGTTTAGGGGGGATTCTTGTTCGTGGTTCGTGGCTATAGTTTTCTTTGTTGTGTACCATTGGAATTGGGTTTGGTGGGTGTAAAAGATATTCTGTAATGTACTTTACGCCTAGTGTTGAATGGTATTGAAATGTAAGATATATTTGTATTCTTCTGTGTTAGTTTGTTATCTTTCTGTCTATTATGTACTCTGCCCATTTTGTTCAAATTTTAAGCAGCCATGAATTTTATTTATTAGTGTTCGTGTGACTATGTATAGATTCCCTACAGTTCTCCACCATCTTATTGTATTCCTTACTGAGGAAGACTCTGATTACCCTGAGGCCTGTACTAGTTCTTTTGTGTCTCCAGTACAAGTTCCGGCTTTCCGATGGCCTCAATATTAATTGATCCTTAACTCGGTTTCAACATGCAGCAAAATTGAATAGGAAATTGAATACCTGGCTGTACCAAGAAAACCATGTTCTGAAAAATAAAACAGAAAAGTTCTAGTTTCCATTATTTAGATATTTTCATGATTAACTGAGCAAGCATAAAGTTTCAAATCAGACGACCGTATGTTCATCTAGAGAACCATGAATCAGGTCCTTTGACAACATTATGTAATGATTCCTGGTAGAATGGTTTACCAGATTAAAGCTAATGTGATTGTAAGAGTGTATAGTAGAATCTTTCCTTGGTTGTATAGGCTATCTATAGCCTTGGGGAGTCTATCCTTATCTTCCTGTTTTTTTGTTTGGTAATCAATACTTGTGCCTAGATGAGGAAACCACCTGAAAGGTCTCTCAACTCAAGGATATTTTCTTTTTTGGATGTTGTATTGTTACTAATTTTGGTTTTATGGGCTGGTAGATGAATAACAACTTATTTTTTACCCCCAAAAAAAAATCTCCTTTCTAGACCGAAGCAAATAAGCCTCATATACTGATATAACTCAAAGTCTCAAAGATATAGCCTTTGGTCTACTAGTGGAAATGGGATAGGGAAGCAACAATTAATGGTGGAAATAAGGATGAATTATTGTTTGCATTCGGATCAGGTGGAGCGTCACCCAAATTTGTCACTTGTATTTAGACATGGCCATGGGCCGGGCTGGGTCGGTTCGTAGGCCGGGCTGGTTCAGCTCCGCATGAGCCTGAACCAGCCCAGTTAGCTGACCGGTCCGGTCCGGTTCAGGGTTGGATTTTCTTGAACCTGTTCAGTCCGGTTCAGGTTCAGGGTCAGGCTGGTCCGGTTTAGGTTTGGTCCACCGGTTCAGGTTTGGTCCACCGGTCCATTTTTTTTCGTAACTGGAAAAGCGTTTTGATTTTTAAGTTTTTCCATATGTGCTAGTGTTATTGATAACTAGGCTGGTGGTTGCAAGGGGTGGCAGGTGGTGGTGGGTGGTGTGGAAAAGAGAAAGGGTAAAATAGTCTATAAAAATAAATTTGGGGCAATTTTAAGTAATTTTGGGGCAACGTTTAACAAACCCCCAACTCGAACCATCTATCATCTGGTAAACCAATCACCTAGTTGACTCTCTCTACCATCCGATGACGTGTTTAATGTTCAAAGATTTTAGTTAAGATAACAACCCATTTGTTAATTTGTTATGTGACACATGTAGTTTCATACTTGCTTAAAAACTGAATTTAGACTAAGGTTTATTTTGAAAAGATATACTTCAAACCTATAAATATTTTCAGTTAGTCTAGGGGTCATATTACTTTAAGAAGACACCTCGAAATCGTAATTATTATTTAATTTTCCTACACAATATGCAACCAAAGAAGAAAGAAGGAATAAAAATATATTATATGATAAAAAAATCATAATCTCTATTATATAAATGAAGGGGGAGGAAGATGGCGTCCCCTTTACAAAAAGTCTAATATACCCTTAATGAATTTAAATTGCCTTATATATTAAATAATTTTTTTCTTCTTCCTACTTGCCATATATATTGAACAAGTTAACAATAGAATTGAATTTGAAATTTGAATTAAATATTAAATTAAGAAGAATGATTTCTTCTTACATATGTGTGAAAAACTTTGATAAAAAATTATATTAACAATATAACTTGATTAACACATCAGAAGAAAAAAATAATAACTTGAAGTTCATATTAATAATTAAAATGATAATATTTTAAAACCTAAATGTTGATTATTATTTAGTAATCTCTAGTTGTATAATCAAACTCTTCCACTTTATTAATATTCAACTATTGAACCTGATACACAAATTCTTCCACTTTATTTGAACACAAGTTTTCTTCTGCTTTATATTTCTTTCTCTCAATATTATATTTGAATAATTATGAACAATAACTAAAAATACCAATGAAACATTAATATAAGAAAAACACATTAAAGAAATTAAAAAAATAATTATAAATGTTTGTTCAAAAAATTATTTTGTAACACTGATGAATAACTAATTGATTAATATGACAAGCATGCATAGCGTGTAAAAAATGCTGATTAAGATATGCGTGAACCTATAGACATTGGTACTTTTACATATGGTAACCCTTACATCCGATTTATGAGGAGTTAACAAAATGTAGTATTGGTAATGTAATTTTGTACTCCCTCCGGTTCCTAAAGATCTTCCCTCTTTCCGTTTAAGTGCGTTTCCAAAAGATCTTCCCTCTTTTGCTTTATTCCTTATTTGGCAAAATAAATATCCCTATTTACCCTCTTATGTCACTATCATATGGGTCCACAATTGCACTTTATTATATTTTATTACCCTCTCTCTTCTCTATAATCTTACTTTATTATACTTTATTACCTTCTCTCTCCTCTATGGTCTTACTTTATTATACTTTATCCACCCTAGACCCCACATCAAAGAATCCTCCTTGGTATCTGTAGGAACAGTAACAAGGAAGATCTTTAGGAACCGGAGGGAGTAAGCTCTTTAGGAAATAAATTGGCATAAATTCCATAATTGAACCTAAATTATAAGAACAAGTTGCGCCGTGGACCCCCGTGGTGTGAAAGCCACTGCCCCCATAACGAATTTCGCCACCTTCGGTGCAGATTTACGATGACGTTCGTCTAAGGTTCACACAACTATTTCTAACTCCGTGTACCTGGATCAAAGATTTATATTTCTTAAGAACTGCTCATATCTTAGATGAATAGGGTAGACTTGTGTTTTTGGGTCATGATGAATAAAATAAGAGAGAAAAGCGAGCAAGAAGGTATTTATATGAGGGTTAAGAAAAACAACTTCGAAATAAATCCCAAAATAAGAAGAAATAAAGTTTTCGAAAATCCCCGACAACCACGAGTCACGGACTATAATGAGAGTCACGAATTGCTCTCGGCGATCCACCATGAGGCATGACACTGACCGTGAGTCGTTGTTCGCTCTCGGCAAAAACCAAGCTGAACTACCAACGGTGCACTAGGTGCACGAGGATGTGCGGGACGCCACAGAATGCGTGGGATGCATTGATGTTGCGCTTGACATAGAGCAAACGCGCGAGGCGTGTCATAGATAAGGCTTCGCATTCTAATTGAGATGTAATCCAACAAGCTCAAGTCCAGTGAATTGGTAATGAGTATGTGTTTCTTCATAGAAATCCGTAATTACTCTAATATTTTTCTAAAGTAATAGATAATGAAAATAATCTATTAAGTGAAATATTCAGGGGTGGATAAGTATTACCATTTATGTAGATGCAAGACTTTATAAAATAGTGACACCGAGAATTTCTTAGCACTACCTACAAAAAGGGTAGCTAGAGATTTGGCATTTCTTAGGCTTCGAGAACAGTTGTAAGTAGACCTGGCAATAATGTCATTCGCTTCATGTTCGATTCAGGCCATCTCAAGTCTGTTTAATATCTAGTTTGGGGGTAATTCAAGACTATTCGAATTTCGGTTTGGATTCGGTTACTTGGTCATTCGAGACTGTTCACGTATCGGGTCAAAATTTCAGATCATTTCAAATCGGGTGAAAATTGGTTTGGGTGAATTTTGGTTTCAGTTTTGGTTCGGTTCTTTGGTGGTTCAATGCACGTTAATTCGTATATTTGTCTTAAAAATAATTACGCTAATACAAGAAAATCTAGATTTGTTATATATCTAGAACATATCTCAAGTTTTCACCAAAAAAAAAAATCATAGGAGTTACTATTTAAATTCTAAGCAATTTGTTGGTTCGACCAACCCAAAACAAATAAAATTAAAGTATATATAACACATGTCGAGTACTTCGGGTCAAACCGGGTTGGTTCAATTCCGGGAAAGTTCGGGCCAATTAAGTTCGAGTTGGATCGGTTCCGATCAAATAGGCTCGGCTCACTTTGTGTATCAAGCCAATATCATCACAAGTTCATTTTGGGGAAGTTTCGATTCCTTTCGGTTTATTTCGAGTTAAGTTTCGCACCATCATTACGGATCTGAACCAGATCTCAATTCGGGTCAACTTCGTTAGGTCAATTATAAGCATCTATTTTTTCGTTTTTGGGGCTGCAACAGTGTCCTGAAACCTTTTTTTTTTTTTGTACATGAGGAAAAGTTATGACACCCTTCTCTCTATGGGAGGGGTGCCCTGATATATACCAATACTAGTCTTATATGCACGCTATGCGTGCGAATGTATATCTTGTAATATTTCGAATTAAAAATTATTTACATAGTTTTGTTGAAGGAAAAATTCTTCATAGTGAGAAAATATAACAACAAAGAAAGTAAATGAAAATCTAAAATCGTGATATTATGTTACCTAATTATTAAGTGTCTTGCTTTCAAATTTTTCAGTTTAGTTGTTCGTATTTGTTAAGTTTTAAACCGATTAACCCATCTTAATAATAATATTTTAAAATACACATAATATGTTTATGTCTACTTTAATATATATTAAAATCGCTATTAACTACTATGTGCATATATCAGAGAAGTAGGTGATAGCTTAGTGGTATTCAAATCACCTCCGATTCCAAAGGACCTGGGATCGAGAATCACCTCTTGTAAAAAGGATCCCTATATTTCACTATTCTATTTGCAATGGACTTCAACTTAGCTTTTCAAAATAAAAATATTCTATGTGCATATCAAAGTGAAAGTAAATATCACTATAAGCAATAAATGCAAAACTATGTAAATGATTTATTCCCTCTGTTTTGAAATATAAGACATTCACATTTTACGAAAATTTACTTTGACCACAAATATCTCTCATAATATGATAAATAAAAATTATACCATTGGATTCGTCTTGAAAAATACTACAATAACATTATTTTTAAAAGTATCTATGAACATATACTGAGAGCAATTAGCGGTCAAAGTTCGACCTCGAACATCGTAGGTGCTTTATATTTTGTAACGAGAGGGAATAAAAGTAAAACCAATTAACCCATTGGTATGAAGTTGAACCGATTAACCCATTGGTATGAAAAGTTATTGCCAACATTTGCTCTTTGTATCTCTTTAGCATCCCCATTCCCCATTTTCTCCCTCTAAATCATCTAAGTCTTTCGCATCCCTTCCAACACTACAACAACCACCTCCCAAATTGTCATTGCTTTCCCTCATGATCTTTCAATACCACCAGTCCACGCCCTCAATATCTCTCTAACACTACCCCCGTACGTTTCTTTCCACACCCAACAAATCACCCACCACTCCACGCCCTCAAGAGCTCAAGTTTAGCTGTTGCATGTAGGTGGTCACCCGACATTTTCCACCAGTTTCGGCGGTGGTGGGTCCCGTGGCAGACTTGCGGCGGCGGGATAGTTTTTGGGGTTCTGAATGCGCGTGTTTAATCATGTAAATTAGTATCTCATCTCCTATTACTCTTAGTTTGGATTTATTGTCAAGCAAAAGGCTTTTCACTTGAAATGCCCATCTCCATCTTTCTAAAAGAAGTTTGCAAAGTCTCTCTTTTTTATTATTTTATTAAATGATATTTCATTGTTTATAATTAATTTGTAAGTTCTCTGAAATAGTAATTTAAAAATTGAATCTTTTATAGTTGATAATTGACTATTTTAAGGAGAAAATTTATCTCTATAATCTCAAACTTTTGAAAGTTGTATGACTGTATGAAATTAAAAGTTACATTTGATTCCCCGACAATGTGTACAATTTCGCAACAAAATTATATTCAAATTTGGTTTACTTACTTGAATCTTATGAGTTTATGTTTGCTTATTTTTTTTTTTTGGATAATGTGAGTTCTATTTGTTCTTTTAAAAATATTGTTTTTCTTCAACTTTCTCTTCGTTTTGGTTCCACTTTGTCGAAGATTCGCTAGATAATTGTGCGGTTTGGTTCAATTTGTTTCACTCGATAATTCTTTTTTTTTTTTTTTTCTTAAATTCTTATTCTTCACTCTGGTTTTCTTACCATTGTAAATTCCTCCACCATATATGAAGAATGGTTTATAAATGCTAAAAACGAAAGCAATACATCAATCTTCTAATTTTTCATCTATTGATCAATTACAATTAGTAACAAATACCTCGTGACGTTGTTTCATCTTCAAAATCTTCTAATCATCTTTTGTGTGATTTGATTCGACTTTGCTGCATAGAAATTATGAGTTAGACGCAAAACAAAGTTGTAGTGTTTGTCTATGAATAAGTGTTTTAGGCTACGAATTACCTGTGTGTAGGGAAAAAGAAATTGTAGTTGATAGTAACGTGGAAATAAAAATCGAAAATGGAATCAAATTTCATCCTTAGCTTATTCAAAAAGAATTTCCCAATACATTAGATATACCTTTTTACACTTCTTGTTGTTCTTTGTTTATGTATATGTGGTCAATGATTTAGCATGCTTGTCAAAGGTTCTGTTTTGTGTTTGTTCTTGTGTTGCATTTTTTTGCAGGTTATAGAAGTAAGAAGAGGAAGAATAACTCAGATGATTTTGAGAAAAAAAAACATACGGTTATGAAGTTAGAGATGGTTATGGTGAATTTAAGCAGTTTGCTGATTACCCTTTTTTTTTTCTTTTGCAAATTCATATAAAATTATATATAGTGATAAATTTACTTTTTGAAAAATTACTTGAGAAAACCGTTCCTTTTTTTCCCTCCTATTATTCTATTGGTTGTAATTTGTGTAATTTAGAAAGGGTAAAATAGGGCTTTTATTATTTTGGTGTCCCCCCTCTCTTCCCATATAGAATAGAGATAGATACCAGCCCTTATTCCCTTAAGCTCTGATGGAGTTCAATTAATAGTCGCTGACTTATACGTGTGGTTATTTGGCATCGCCACAAACATTGAAACACAGGATAGAGGAGTAACATGGAAGGCCAATATTCAACCGAAAATATACGGAAATGCATATGTAAGCTGCTCATTACAATCTACAAGTGAAAATATATAGAACAGTCAAGAAAAGCACCAGTAACTTTAAATCACTATTGATTTCAAAAAAAAAAAAAAAATTCACTATTCACTAATTGTTTGTAAACATATCAGTAGCATGAAGCAGAATTGCACCTGCAAATTCTACGTTAAAGCATAACCAAATAAATGCAAAAGCAAATTATCTTATTATGTTGCTTGTCAGCATAACGATGAGATCCTAGGCCTGCAACTGATTCAAATTTACCAAGAAAATTTTCAGAAATGCTTCTTCCCTGTTGTTGGAACATAGTTTACAATGCTTGGAATAATCAAAGAAATGACATGGATAATAACAAGTACAAATGTGTTATGATTTTGGTCTATATATAAATGCATAGATTCTTGGCCAAGATCCAAAGTACCAAAAAAACAGCTCCAACTCATCTTGAAGAACACAAAATAACTTTTCAGAGTAGTAATACTGTTTGCAGTGACACAGAGAAGATGGAAAGCGGAGGAAATAAGCCGATAAAGAATGATGATATTCCAAATGCACCAAAAAGAAACCAAAACAAGGTGCTAGGGAAGGCATTGAAGACTATTTTCACGGGAAAGCCTCCATCATCAGGAAGTCAGGGGGCTTCTTCATCAAATGGTTCTAAAGTTGCACCTGAGTAATACCATGTCTTGTTCAAGGGGGATTCTTGTTCATGTTTTATGGCTATAGCTTTCTTTTGTGTGTACCATTGGAATTGGGTTTGGCGGTGTAAAAGATAGTTTGTAATGTAATTTACGCCCAGAGTTGAATTCGGATTTAAAGGTAAGATATGTTTGTAATTGTCTGTGTTAGTTTGTTATCTTGCTGTCTATTATGTACTCTGTCCATTTTGTTCAAATTTTAAGAAGCCATGAATTTTATTTTTTAGTGTTCGTGACTATATATAGATTCCTTACAGTTTCTCCACCGTATTATTGATTTTCGTCACTGAGGAAGACTCTAATTACCCTTTACTAGTGCTTTAGTCACTTCACTCCAGTACAAGTTGCGGTTTCTGATGGCCTCATGCCAGTAGTCAATACAAATTGATCCTTAACTAGGTTTCAACATGGAGTTCATAAAGACGAAAATGAAGCCCTAAACTACTCTCCCCTCACACTGTTTAAATAGGCCAGGTAGCATCAAACTTGGGAACTTGATTAGGAGAAACATGCAGCAAAATTAAAAAGGAAATTGAATACCAGGATGTACTAGGAACACCATGTTCCGAAAAACAAAGCAGAAAATCCTACTTTCCATTCTTTAGTTATTCTCATGATTAACTGAGGAAGCATAAAAGTCTCATATCAGACTTCCTGTTCGATGCGTTCCATGTTTCTTTTGATGTACTTTGTTCAACTTTTAAAGAGATTTGTGTAAATTTCAAATTTTAAGGATTCGTAGAATATTTTTACAGATCACCAAAACGGCCAACTTTTTACCTGTCAATATTTTTTGTTCAACTAATACATGTCAGATCTTATAAATCTGTCATATCGTCTAAAACAATAAACTGAATTTACTTAATCATCAATACTCTTTCGCATCATGCCTAAAATCTCAAAACTGCAATTTTAATTCACAAGGTTGCTTCATTAAACAGATGACTCACCTTATCCCTACAGAGCCTCAATTTCCTTAATTCTTCTAGAGACTTCTCCAGCAGACTTCTGAATTTGAACCTTCAATTGGTTCATTTTAAGTAAATTCCCTCTCTGCTTCTCAATTGAACAAGCTTTTGTATCTCAGAATTCAAATGCCTAATTAGCCAGAAAGTGCTTATGAATTAGCATAAAGTGACGAACTTAAATCAAAAGAAACTGTATTATATTTATTTATTTTGTTCTATATTCAATGATACCAACTTGTTAGTGAATAGAACCTCAATCGCAGTCTACAGTGATCTGAATCTATCGAAAAAATGTGAAGTTATGTGATGCATGCTTCTGATCTAAGATCAAGCTTTTCTGCTTCGGCCTTCAGTACGAGGACCCTCTTTTTACCCTTCCACCACTTGGAATCCAAATAAAACCCCTTTCTTCCTGGCCGCCCATCCTTTCAACCACTAAACATGTCAATGGAAATAAATGGTTTGTATTTTTTCCAGGGTTGTGATGGAAAATTATAGGAAAGTGAACTTTGTCTATCATTAGTTCACCCACGTGACAAGTAGCAAACTTGAAACATTTTCAGAGTTTATCAAACTTGGTCTTATTATTTCTATGGCCTAAACCTGGAATTATTTTTGACAAATTCTCCTAACTAATTCTCGACATTTTGTTTGAATACCAAAAGTTATGCTGTGATTTTAAGGCTTTAGATGAAGTCTTTTGGATTGAAACACATTCTAAATTCATCATTCATAATAAGTACTTGCCACGTTGAGATTTGATAATTTGAATTCTATGAGGCAACTCTTCTTTCTTTTTTCGCTCAAAAAACTCACTTACCCAAAACTTATAGGAGATTAGATTTCTATAGAACACCCCCGAGTCTTCACTAAGATACAGAGAACCAGTAGTTTCTATCACAAATGAAATTTATAATCAGTTGCTTCCATCTGACAGTTACTAAGATGATTTACGAGGGATTCAGTTCTCACGAAAAAAATGAATCAACATGTCAAATTCCATTAGTTGTGAAACTCAATCAAGGCACAATCTAAAACCCCCCCTTAATCAATAACATCTGACCATATTTATGTTGAAAAAGATTCGTTGATTGTAGGAAATGGACTATGGTGCGTCTCTATGGTATGCACACAAGAGTCTACTTTATCTATCACCTCAGACTCTGAAGCTGCTCTTGCAACTCTGCTCTCATTTCTTTATTAGATTCCAGGCTACTGTTCACCTTTTGCTTCAAAGCTAGAAGTTCTGATTTTCTCATCTCAGCAGCTTCTATGTCGTGATTTAGTGCCTTGCGGTTCCTCTCTTGAAGTCCTAAGTAGCATAGATTGAGCTGAAAGATGATGTTCAATCATTAAAAGAACACTGGCCATTGTTCAGAAAACCTTGAACATTGAACATATGTCATTTCTACAGAACGCAGAACTTTCTGCATACTGGCATTAACAAATTAGCAAGCCTCCAGAAGAAAAATGACTCAGTTTTGCTTCATATTAACTCCCAGTAAGCAGATCATGTATCATGCTACAGAAATACTTGTGCTGGGTTAAACACCATTATGGAAAAAATTGGTTACAAATATTGGAAAGTTGAAGGCTGCCATTTCCTTGAAGCCACAAACATTTGAATGAAGTTATATACAGGGAAGGAAAGGGAGGGATCTATGTTTCCTGTTATATATATGAAAATTGCAAATGTAAGGAAGAGGATACTGGACGATACAATTTCCACCATGATTTTAATAAACCACGTCTTTCCAATGTTGACAAATTTGGAAAAAGATGACCAATCAGCAGCTCAATCTAATCAGCAAAACCCTTCATATAGCAAGCTCCACCTTATTTATGGGGATAAGCTAAAACTATCACACCTTAACCACTATAAGCTCCTACCAGAACAATACACATGACCAAAGCCGAAACACTTAGTATAGGGCTAGCCTAAATCAATTTAGTAACATAACTGCTCATAAGTATGTCATTCATTCCTTATTGTCAAGGAAAATCTGCTAAATATAACGCCTCAACAATTGAGCTTCAAATCACCAGAGGAGGAAATAACTACCTTAACCACCTCAACTGACAAGTAACAGAAAAATGCCAGCTCAGCTTCAGCTCTTCTAGCTCAATCTCTCCCCTCTTCTGTTTTCCCTCTCCTTTTTCTATTCTTGTAACTAGTAGTATAAATATTTCTTACTTGTACTTTCTTTCATTCATTCAGAAAATTAGAAACTCTAGGAATTGTAATTCTCTCTGAATCAAATAATGAAGATTTAGTTTTAAGATCTTGAGCTCAAATCAAGAGAGCAGTGAAGGAGAAAAATATATGTTGTCCATTGATTGCTACTTCACATTTTCATCTGGAAAAGTAACAAAATCATTGGATCTTCCCAGAAGACTAAACACCACTTAACATGTAATCAAATGAAAACAAGAAAGCTAATTGAACGTTAAGAGCCAAATATACATTGGTAGGGGGTGTACATTAACTTAATCCGCACTAAAGACCCAATAACTTCTTTAGAAATGCACACTATGAAATTATCAATTATTCCCCACTCACACTATCTAATCAAAGTTAGACAAACACAAGTGTTTGGAGTTTCAATCAGGCCAGCACCAAACACGATGTCCTCAACAATCCAACACTTCGGAAATTGAACAACAAAAACATGGACCAAAACCACTAGTAAATTGTCATCATTTGTCAATTATCGTTTACCAACTTCCACAAATGACTCACCTTATCTCTACTATACCTCAATTCCTTGACTCTGTTACCGATTTCTTCAACGGAATGCTGAATCTCATTCTTAAAATCGCGCATTTCAGAGCATTTAACACTGTAAAAAATTTCTCTCCCCTTTTTCAATTCCTCAAGCTCCTCTACCTCAACTTTCAAATCCCTAATTTAAAAGATAATATAAATCAATAGGCAAAAATTTAACGAACACAAAATAAAATAAAAATAGAAATTGAATCTAATTCAATGAATGTCATAACTGTTAATGAACAGAACCTCAATTGTTGAGCGCAGGTTTCATATTTCCGATCGAGGAATTCAATTTCACATTTGAGAGAAGAGATTTTGAAGTTATCTGATGCAAATTTGCGATCTAACATCAAGCATTTCTGCTCCAATAATCTGATTTTGGCATGTTTAGCTGATAACAAAAGAGATTTACTCCCTTGTAGATCTTTTTCGTCCTAAAATCAAAAGTGTGAGAGAGAAGAGAATATGATGATGATGATGAATGCGGTGAATGAAGAGCAAAACCTGGAGGAGAGAGAGTCTCTGATTGCGAGTGTTCTCCATGTCTCGAAGCCTTTCTTTGAATGCTGAGTGAATTGACATTGTTGACTTGCTGAGTTGCTCCCGCGAGAACGTTGCTCAAATTTTTGGTTGCCAGTCAATACTGGAATTATAACTTTGAGAGTTGGACGAGTCAATCAGACTTCAAAATTCTTCTCAACAAATTCGCTTTGTGGCACGCTAGGCGTGTCGTCTGTGAAACCAATTGTGCATGACATAGGCACTGTTCTTTTGGACTGAACTGAACTAACCTGAAAATAAGTCTAAAGAACAGGGTTATAGTACATTTAGTTACTTTTAGTTTTGATGTAATGTCTTATTATAACAATTCTTCCCTTTCCTCTATTCTTGTATCTGATGCATTAGATACTCTTTCGTATGGAGGGTCTCCTAATAATTTTATCTTACCTTAAAAAAAACCTAAATATGTATAATGGCAAAATTATAATTTTTTTTACAGATATGCAGTTGAGTAAGTAGAAAAAGCAATAATATTTCTTATATATATACACTCCCTCTATTTCGAATTATAAGACATTTTTGCTATAAAAGAAATTCAAAATATTAAGTATCCTATAACACTAATTTATAGGTTCTTTTCTATTATCAATACAATATATAAATGTCAATTCTTATTACCTTTTTAAATCTAACTAAAACTTACTAAATTCTTAGTATGCGTAAAAGTAATTAACATCTCTTATAACTTGGAACAGAGATAGTAGTTAAGTAGAGAAAGTTCAAAAATAAAATATGTTAAATATGCGGTTGTTAATTTTTCTTATGATGAATCGTGTAACACTCGTGTTTTCGCTCCGAATTTTTGCGTTATTTTCTTCCTAAATCGTTTTTCGTATGCTTTTAGTACTTCAATTATTTTAAAATATTATTTTGGGCGTGCGAAATTTATTTTAAAAATTCTTAAACTTAGTTTATATTACTATGATTTAAGTTATGATATTTATATTAAAGGTTATTATTTAGTTTATTTATTTTTCGTTAATTAGGCGCGCGATTTATGCATCGTTATTTTAATCGCTTAGGACCGTTCTGGTGACGAAAGTTTAGTCCCTCGTAGCCTATGTGTGGGGCGTGTAAGAGGCATGTGTGGGAGTGAGAGTAGTCGGCCATAATGGGGGAGAATGAAGAGTTTTGGGGTCTTAATTATTGATACTCTTGAGTTCATAACCGTTATATTTATTGCACCTTTATTCCTAATCATTTAAACACATGATTCGAGCTTATTAAACCTCCCAAAAATATGATTTCTTAATCAGAAAAATGCAGCATCATTCATCATCATCACACGCCATATTTCGAGCATTAGAGGATAAGAAAATCTGGTCTTCCTTTATCACAAACACTCGTTCACTTTTTGCTTCGTTCTTTGAAAGCCTTAACCTTTGCATTTGGGATTCTAGGAAGTGATTTGGAGGACCTAATACCTGCGCATGTGGAGCACACCTAACCTTGTTACATTTCTGCACACCACTCTACGTTCCAGGTAACTAGTAATTGCCCTAGAACTATAGAAATCGCGATAGTTTTTAGGATAAGGCTTAATTTTTAGGAAATGTTTAGGATTATATGTTATTAGTTGAAGTTGAAAATTGATGAAAATTAGTATATATATATGTGTGCCGTGTGTTTTATGTGTTAGTAGAAGAGGAACTTTGTTTATGTTGTTGTTGAGCTAATTTGTAAAATATTTATATGATTAGTGTTTCATACACTATGCTTAGATTATGTTTAGGATGTTATGTTCCTTGTGCCTATATGATTTTTCATATAAAGTTTATCATGGGAATTTTATTTACTTGAATCCTTGTGTTAGTTTTGATGAAAAATATTGTTTATGTGTTCTATTCTGGGAATTGATGCTGCTGGAAATTGGTGTTTCATTGTATGAATTTCGTTTTGTGAAATTCTGGGTTTTATTAGGTTACAGACTAACTGGGCTGATGCGTTAGATGCATGAGCATTCTGCCGAGCGCACGCAGGGCGAGGCAAAATCATTCGGTCAGTTTATTCGCAACATGGTTTGAGTGAAGTTTTGTTAAGTTCAGTTATGTGAAATATGATGGGTAATTTATGTTTATTTTATGAACTAAATTTGTTATGTAGAATTTGTTAAATTGTGTTGTTATTTTATTTCATTTGATGATAATGGTGGTGATGAGAGTTGGTTAATATTTATTTTGTATTGTGTTTCTATGATGCGCTTATAGAAATGTTGGAATCATGTTGAGCTTGTTCTTGTGAAAATGGTGTATTTTATGAAGATCACACTTTTGTTATTTTATTTATGAGAAGTATGTATCGTTAATTATTTGGATTGAATTACTTGGGGTTGCGTACCTAGTTTTGCTGCTGATTTGAGTGTGTAGGCGTGATTTTATTTCGCCTACACGGTGTGAGTGCGTATTTGACTACCCTATTGGTAAGGTTTTATTGAAATACGTTTTGAAGTCGCCAATAAGTCTTTAAAGGAAGATTCATAAACCTAATTGGATATTTGGAAAACCATAGGGACATCTGAGGGACTTATCCAATGTAGATTTCCCCATCATAACTTCATTAATGGGCATGACCCAAAAAGTGAGTTCGGGGATGAGGGTACGAACACGGTCATAATGAACCACGTTCTCCCATTGGTGGCCTCTATTAAAAATCGATTCATATCAAACTTTATGCAGAAGAACAACCACATAATGTTTTCAAGCACCCTAAAAATATTAGTCTACGTTGGTTGATTAAATACATTAAAAATACTATTCTTGGTGACATGTTATTAGGCAATCAAAATTACAAGGTTCCTAACAGGTTGTCCAAATTATCTGATTAATATTAGAACAATTCTTTAGGTCTTGATTAGCAACAATAACATGTGAGGTGATGAAAATGCCAGCAGGACAATCATAATAATGTATAAAAGAATAAAAGAAGAAAAGAGGTTAGAATATACAAGAGAACAATTTTTATATTAAAGATCTACATCATGAAAGAAAATGTTAGTAACTTCAATATATAAATAATACATTTATTCAAGGACCCTCAGGAATATATCGGTGTGGCTTGGGTCTGAGAGAATACAACTTTCGGGAGGAGCAATCGTGAAGCCTTTCCACGAACACTTAGGAAAATTGTTTAAAGTATGTGATTATGTATGCAAATATGTGTTTATGTGTTTGTGAGTATGCAAGTATGTGAGAGTATGAGAGAATTCGTAAGTATTCGGATGTAAAGAGTACTTAAAAAAGTGTATTCAGATTCGGGAAATCATAGCTTATTTATAGGAAAATAATTTTTTAAAAAAAGATAAAAAAAGCAGACTGCACGTCACGCAAGGAGTGCGCAAGGCGCAGGACTTCGCGTGACGCGCGAATCCATGTGTTAGGCGCAGATTGGTGTGCCTGACACGGCTCGACCAATGCGGTTGTGCGCCAGGCGCACTTCCTGCGTCAGACACGCTTTGCCAGCCTTTTTCTTAAACGCTTTTATAAATATTTTCTTTTATCCCTTAAAGTCTGGAAATCGGTACGAGATAAAATTTGATTTTAAATTTAAAATATCTTTAAGAATATTTATTTATTTTTGAAAAATATTTATTAAAATAATAAATAAATACAATTGATTATCATGGATAATTAATGAGGCTTTTTCAAAGGATTGGGCTTAAAATATTTTAAATGGGATCCAAATACAATTAATTATCAAGAATAATTAATTGGGCTTTAAAATAGGATTTTGGATCATAATTACAAATAAATAAGCTTTTACACTTTAAAATAGTTATGGGCATGGCTCTTCGAACTACTCTCCCCTTAGGTCGTACCAATTAAGACCACGGTATGTTTCATCATTGGGCCCTTAAATGGGGGGATACGATTATGTGTCTACAGGGCGTAAGGTCGTTTGGGCATCCCTATTGCTATATAAATGTTGATGATGGGGAAACTTTGAGTTGAGTTTGATTTATTTATTTCTTTCTGAGATATAAGATATTCGGTGGGATAGATGTAGGCCCCGGTGAAGAAATTGACAACCACCTAGGTTGCGATCTATGGGGTGTTATATGGGTTAATTGTTGTCGTCTGAGATGTCAGGAGGTATTGAGCTAGGTACTATCCTGAATCGGGAGTTTGGCCATTATTCTTAGACACAAACAATAGGCTGTCTGAAGGTTGCGATCTGATAAACCTTAGGAAGTGGGTTGCGGTCCACTGACGTTATGCTATTTTTCTCATAAACTCTTTGATATTCTACTCTATGGTATTATTATGGAGAATTGTGATCATGAGAATATCTTGGTGATTACTCTTTTTTTATTTATGAAATTGATGCTTAGAATCTATGTTTTCCTACAAGTTAGAAGTGTGGAGTTTTTATATGATTTGTTAAGTGAATTGTGTTGTGTATTTGTTGTTATGACTTTTCTTGATTACTAAACCTTATTGCTAACTCTATTATGATTCTATTTGTTCTGGGAGAACTGCTAGTTACTCCCCACTGATTGTGGAATATTGTTGTTTATATAGTTTTGTAGATGAAGTTAGTAGTCAGGTTGATAACTATTTGGGCATGGAAAGTGAGAATAGGAGGACTAGCTAAATTTGTAGTGTTTCTTTTAGTAGATGAGTTTTACGATGGAATAAGGAGGTCTTTTAGCCTCATAGGTGTTAAGTAGTTCTATGTTTTTGATGGATTGTTTTGTCACTATGAGTTAGACTTAGATGTTATGTTTTGATGGGATTGTAGGAGGTTCCCCCGACTCTTTTGGATAAGTTTGGTTTTCCCTTGTGATCTTGGATATTCTCTTTTATAATGATGTAGTTTCTTTAACCTTTAGAGTGACATATCCGTCCGACGATATTTTCGCTATCGTCTATCTACTAATTTTGGATGTCTATCTTGTCATTATGTCTCTGTATAAGGATGGAGTGATACAAATAGTGAAAATATCAATTCAACTTTCACTTTCGTGTTATTCTTTTCTAGGGCATTTTTATGCCAAATTCATGCTTCTTATGTCTTATATTACTCTTTTGCCACTTGAGGCAAAACTAGCAAAATATATTCCCCACCCCAATGAAAGTACTCACACAATTTTCTCATAATATTACGATACTCACTAGCTTAAATTAAATTAACTGTAACACTAAAATAATAAAAGTCATGTCCCAATTTATCTAATTCATAAAACTATGTAGCTAATAAACAATTGTCGTAGTTCGCTTTTTGTTTACCTTAGAATGCCAATTCATTTCTCTCTCAAACGAGGGTTTCTCTCACTAAAGTGAGTTTCCTTTCTCCAATTCATTTATGCCGTTTACTGTTCCCAGCCATGCAAACCCTGGCAAGAAATCTCTTGCACTCGTCAGAATTCTATATGAAATGAGAGGAACTTTTTATCTACACCAAAAAAGTGTGCTTTCTTTTCCTGGGAATTGGATCAAATCCTAGGTATGTCAGTAAGGTTTCTTAGGTCTTGCAATCGTATCCCATGCAAAAGTGAAGCAATAAGGTTCATCCACTTTTAGAGGCTTCACACAACTCTACTTCGTTGTATTCAATCGAGTTCAGGTTATTTATTGCATTCGCCGCTTCCAACCTCCACATTCTCACATTTACTCTCTTCTCATTCTCTTTCTCTTTATAGTCAATTTCTCTTCTCCATTTATTACTCTTAGTCTTACTGCCACGCAAGGCAACAATGACTTTCGAAATTTTCGTATGGGGGCATTAATTAATCGCCCTCGTGATCTGCCTTCATTGAATCAAATTAGAATTTATTAATTTTGGGTCATTTCTTTGGCCCTCAGCCTCCTTCTCATGTTTTGGTTGAGGGTTTGAACACACAATGGCCCAAAAGAGGGTCAATCACATTCCAAAGAATAGGAGATTATTATGTATTTTCGTGTTCTCGAAAAGAAGATATAGAAGCTTTAATTCATCAACATACAGCTGTTATCGATGGAAGGATTATTACTTTCAGAAGATTTCATTGGTCTATTGGTCCCTAAAGTATGAATTTAAAATTTGCTCGACTATGGGTGCGTGTGGCAGGCCTATCGTGACCCCTTGGGTTATCTTTCGAATGCATGGGCCATACAAGCGCTTCATCATGTGGGATTCATTGAGCAAATGGATGATGAAGTCTCAGATCTACCTAGGAAGCCGAAATTTCGACAAATGCTTTTGGATCTCTCTAATCCATTAAGCCCAGGTTGTTTCCTTCCTCTTTAGGGCTCGCAAGTTATTTTGGTTTATTTCCGTTATGAACGAATTTTTCGATTTTATAAGAAGTGTAGATATGCTGGTCCTTACACTAGGACTTGTAATTTGTCAAACCATGAGGCTCATAGAAGAATTTCTACCCGAGTTGCAGACCTAGAATCGTCGGGAGAAGAGTGTTATATGGCCCGATGAATCTTGCACATATATTACACTTGATAGATTTAGGTTTTGCAGTACTCAGGTTAATTGATCTCAAGCTCTCGAGCGTGACGATGATTACCCATTGCGTAGAAGGTACCCTTCTTCTAGTGATGATGAGAATCCTGGTAATCCAAGTTTCCCTACAGCAAATCCAAATTTTGCTGATAATGATACTTTTTATTTTGGAGAGCGGGATTTTGATAACTTTACAAACACTACTGAGGAACTGCATGATGAGGGGCAGGAGTCTGATCCTCCAAATATGGAAAATCAGCTTCGTCAATCTCCTGGTAGAAGATTTGGGTTCTCCATAGATCCGTATGCTCAATTCTATCCTTCTAATCAACCATTTTTTCATAATATACCTACATCTCAAGGTATATCTACTAAGCATTCTAATTTTGAATTTGGTGAAGCTTCACATTAACCAACATCTAATCGTCAAACGTTATTTGAAGCCCTGGGAAATACTGAGTGGGCAAATTAAACTTTTGAAACTAGTAATCTAGTTCAAGAAGCTGCTGGGAATTCTAGAAATTTCATGCAACAAATAAATTATGGGTTTCTTGAAGTTGTGATGAGTCAAGGTACGAGCCTTCCATATGTGATACAATCTAGATTTTCTTCTGCCTCCTTTTCAAGGAACACATAAAGGGATGCTTAACAACCTTTAACATTACTCCACAAGCTGGCTCGATGGCACAATCTCGTCAGAGGCTTAGAAACTTATTGGACTCCTTCAATGCTCGCACTCGTGACACCCTTCATCATTCCAACATTCACCAAATTCTCACTTTTCACCACATACTAGCTCATCTCCATCCAATGTTCAAGCTCAATAAGAAAATGATCCACCGAATTCACCACAATCTCTTATTACTCTACCAGTTGTACAAGGTTTTCATATCTCATCCTCATCTTGGCCACCGAAGAAAAGAAGACTTCCAACTTTGTCTCGTAGTAAACCTTTGGGATCTAGTATATTTAATATTCACCCAAGCTGCATAGAAACAGATTGGGCTATGGGCTATGAAGAGAAGGAGGATGAAGGGGAAGGGCGGGAGGGTAAGGTGGGGTTTTAATCTTTGCAAGAAGGATAAAGGTGAGATGAAGTTACACCCAAAAGCTCTTACAGATGTTGGTATGGCAAAAGACTTTGGGGGTGGAACCAGGTGAAGAGATTACTTCAAGATTATCTCATAAACGCCATGCACTAGCTATGATTCCTCCTACCATGAAGAAGTTAAAGGGTATTGAAGCTTCGTCTAGTTAAGCTGGGCAGTTTCATGACAGCCAAGATATGGAAATGCAATTTTCCACTGTTCATTCTTTATCTCCCACTATTGGTGTGGTGGCTGACCTTGAGCAGCCATCCAGGTGCTCATGAAAATTGTGGCCTAGAATGCAAGGGGCCTCCATGATGAGCACTCCCTTGCTTATGCGTACGTGTTTTGGCTTTTCGTATGCATTGCCCTATATTTATGTTTTTATCTGAAACTAAAACTAGTGTTACTTTTGTTAAGGATAAGTTTAGATCATCTAATTCTTCTTTTGTTGCGGGGTTTGATTCTGTTGGGTCTAAAGGGGGTCCCTTAATCTTAGGTTAGACTTCTAATACTATTTTGGTTGTTCACTCTTGTCAAAATATCATCCTCTGTAATGTGGTTGAACCTAGTGGAAAAAGTTGGTTTATGTGCTTTTTGTATGGTGCCCCTATGTTAGAGGATAGACCTAAAGTTTGGACTTCACTACTTAATTTAACTTTACCTCTTCCAAATTGTTTGATAATTGGTGATTTAACCAAGTTGAACAACACCAAGAAACATTAGGGGGGCTCCAATAATATTAAAGGCTGGAATAGCTTTATGGATTAGAGGTTTCATTCCAAAGTACTTGAAGTTCCTTTTACTAGCCCTCGCTTCACATGGTCAAATAAACAACTTGGTGATAATCTAGTTTTGGTGAGATTGGATAGAGCTTATGTCTTTACTTCCTGGTCTTCTTTATTCCCTAATCATATTCTCCACCATGAACCTATAATTTTCTCTGGATGCGTTCTAAATCTATCTCAAAGCATCTAAGACCGTGGTGTTTGAATAATAAAAAATATCGAGGCATTGTAAAGTGTTATGTGATAAACTAGCTGAGCTTGGTCATGCTGTCTCAAATATTTCTATTGCCAATAGCTATCTATATTCTACTATTAATGCTCTTCCTATTATGAAAACGGGTTTCTTGTACTGGAAACAACACATGAAAGACAATTGGACAATGTTGGGTGACTGTCATTCTCCTATTTTATATGCAAGAATTAGGAAAAGATGCACAAGAAATGATATAACTGCACTTCGAATGGACGATGGGAATTGGGCTGAAGATGCTAATGGTATTACTTGTGTTGCCAAAGATTATTTTGCCACTCTATTTAAACAGGGATTACTTGATAGGCTAAAGTCGTATCACCTAATAAAAAATAACCTAAGGTCCACTAACTAGTAGTCAGGGAAGTCAGGATCGAATCCACAGGGAGATAGCTATACTATTGTATCTGAACTCTAATATTATACTAACTGAATCAGATGAAAATGGTTGGTTTACTGAACTAAGCAAATAATCAAATCACGAATTTCAATTAAGGGAAAGACTAGGGAACAGTTCACCATGTATGCAATTCAGGATATCAACAATGATTGAAGAACTCAATGAAATAATCTAACTAGGGCATATGTAATTTCTCTCGAACATTATCTCTCTCGAAGCTGACAAAGCTGCTCTCGCATGGTCATAGATCACTAAACCTACTATTGAGAGCCTATACAAAATCCTACCTCTCGGTCTATAACTTTGTATTGCAACAATAATCAACACAGTTGGCCAAACTTGTAGATTAACTTAAATAACTCAATAGCAAGAATCAAACAAATCAATGAATTAAATAATCATTCAATCAATCCCTCATATGCATACATAGATCTCCAAATCCCTAGAAAATAAACTACTCACACATAATTGGGGAAAACAATATCACAATTAAATAACAAAACAACATGATGGAATAACAAAGAAGAATTGAAAAGAGGATAGTTAGGGATGAGAAACAATACCATTTGAAGAACGAATATTGAAAACGATTACTCTATTATTGAATCTTCAATGAATTTGTAAAGTAGAATAAACTAGGGTTCTTGAGAGAATAAAAGTGCTTATAAAACTAATGATAGAAAATAGTAATAAGAAACGTGATTTTTCTCCTCTAAAAGGAGAATTATTTATACTAAAGTAATAAACAACGCAACACGCGGTTCAAAACGCCTAAAAATCGCCTCGCTCGGGCGGTTGTCAGGTCATTTTCCGTAGAAGTGAAATAGCGCCCCGTCAGGCCGGGCGGGCCGCAACAAAATAATTTATTTTCTTCCAAATCTTCTCCAAACGACGAAGTTTAGCTAAGTAAAGGCGCCCGGGGGGCCGGGCAGTTATCAGCCTGCACAAATCTCTATATTCAAAATGCCACAACTTCTTCTTTATTCGTCGGAATTATGCAAGTGACCACTCGTTGGAAAGTTCTTGAAGTGTAGAATCTAAACCAACTTAAATCACTGCATTTGGATTTGTATAACTTGAGATATAATCAAAAGAGTGGACTGGAGTCATTTTTCTACTTCTTTCACTATTGGATTTGCTTCAAAACTCTCCAACTCAATACTCGTGCTCTTAAAAGTACATCATCTCTTGTAATGATATAAATGAGTAGAAAATGCACCAAAACATGCTAATTCCTACAATGGTCAACCCGAAACTACAAACACATTACAAGGAGCACACTAGTACTAAAAATAGCTCCAAATAGTGCAATTAAGACCAATAATCAATGAGGGACGAGGGTAAAAAGTCTATATTAAATAGACATATCAGTACTTCTATAACTGAAAATGAAACTGATCAAGTGCTAAGGGAGCTACATCTACCTAGTTTTTCTTCGGAACAAGTTGAAATGTTATCTATGCCTTTCTTGGATGATGGGATACAAGAAGCCATGCTCTCAATAGAAGGTTCTAAATCTCCGGGGCTAGATGGTATAATTGCAGAGTTTTTTAAGGCTCATTGGAACATAGTAGGACGTGACATAATAGTTGGAGTTCAACAGTTCTTTAATTCGAGTTTTATTTTGAAAGAATGGAACAACTTTCTTGTGTTGATTCATAAAGTCCATAATCCTACTAATGTGTCCTAGATTCGACCAATAAGCCTCTGCAATACCATTTATAAATGTGTTTCAAGATGTCTATTTGATGGATAAAGGGCTGTGGTTTTAATGAAAACGCAACCCTTGATTATTAAGGGTTGCGGTCAATAACTGTAGCCCTTCAAAATTGTTATTGGCTGCTAACAGATCCCTTATGCCACTGCAGTCCTTACCCTTTTTTACTTTAGTTGTAAATGTTCCTCAAGCAATCTCAACTAACTAACTGATTGCCTAAAAATAAGGCACGAGGTTAGTTAGTGGAGAAAGCTTGGAACAACGCTTTTTTGTAGTTCTTACACTCTCTCTATGGATAGAGATTATTGTTTTGCTTTGAGACACACAACTAACATCTTCAAATTCTAGAATAAGTTCCCTTGTCAGTTTCGAGTTCCTAGTAATTTACTTAATAGTCTAAGCACTAGAGTTTTTCTTTCTACAGAGTTGTAATTGGGAAAACAGTTGTGGGAACTCTTATGAGACTTTGAATGAAGTCGCGTATTAAGAGAGAGAGAGAGAGAGAGTAGCACATTAATAGAGTTATCATTGTGGGGTTGTAGAGTTCCTAGTGGAACTTGAGTTTTGGAGTCTATAATAGATTGTAACTAGATGTTCTCGTATTATAGTGGAAGTGTCGAAAATCCCTAGTGGATCGAGGTTTTTCTCTTTATATTGAGATAAGGAGTTTCCTCGCTAGATCTCTCTTGCATACTTTAAGTTCCTATACCTTTAAAGTTTCAAATTCCACAAACAAAGTTAAAAGTTTAAATAGGAACTCCAACTACAATTCACCCTCACCCTCTTGTAGTGTTTCCCTAGAGTAACAGAAGTGAAGCTACATATATATATTAGAGTAACACGTGGTGGTGTACAATGCTTACCCTATTTATAATTATAAATCAATACAGATATTGATGTCACTTTAATGATGTAATGGCACTATAACAACCCTTGAGATTTTGTAATGAGGCAAAGCTTATATTAATTAATTGTTTACATTAGTCACATACTAAAGTTAGCTTGATGGTTAGACAATTGTAGTGTAAGTGGTCACCGGCTTGAGATATTTTAGAAAGTGCTTTATCTACATTTCAAAAAAAAATGTCACCTAACTACGTAACAATTAATATAGTAGCATGTCAGCGCTTGAGAGTGAGGTAATAATTAACTTCCAGTTAGGAAATGTGGATTAGACAATTTAATTTCTTGAAGAAAACTTCAGAACATTTGACATCCTCCCGTGGCAGAACATAATATTTGTCCCGTCATTGGTGAGGTCAATAAGAGATGTCCAAGTGATGAAAAAAATAGATTTTATTGAAGGAGTGGTTTTGGAGGAAGCAGTTGTCATGAAATCTTTATGATCTGGAGGAGAAATAAAAACACGATGGGAGGAAATGTTTTCAGTGACGGTATGTGTCACATTGTCGTTGTATTTCTAGTGGTGGTGTACTTTTATTTATAATTTTTTGAAAAATATTTTTTATATGAGGCATAAGCATAAACTATTTTGATTGAGTTTTGTTTATAAAGAAGGTGTTGTACCTTGGGGTAAAAAGTACGATATTCTAATTAGTTGGGCCACGGATCGAAACATCTTGCATTTCTTGGAATATTTTAAAATTTAAAGTGGACTGTCATGTCAGAGCTTACATAACACCATATCTACGTTCACGTGGTGGGTTTCAATGCTCTCCCACACGTTTCAATTATAATATAGTTAACTAGTTCCAAACTTAACCGAACTCGAATCAAAAAAATAACGACTCGAGCTTTTCCTGGCTCGACCTAAATCTAAATCAATTCTAACACATGTTGAATTGTACTTGAGCCAACTCGAAATACACCCAATTCGAGAAGACCCGACATGATCCAAACAACCAAACACATAGCTCTACTAGACTACTACCAACCAAATGGGGCCTTATAGAGATTCTCAATATTCGCAAGAAAGTTGCTGTATTGGCTGACTTATCCACGTTGGCTGATTGGAATCGTCACGAACCGTCGAACAGTACAACAAAAGATGAAGGAATTGCAGTACAAGTCCCATCGGCAAATTCCAAATAACACAAGCTTCTAATGCAAAAAATTTGATGAATGCCAGAGTCAAACTACGGATCACTAGATACTTTTTATCAACTTTTTTATTTTTCTATTTTTCATATAAAACGAGTATTTTTTAATTATATAACTAGTATGTCATCGTTAGTCGATATAATGGTTTTATAAGTTAAACGAGTCCATTCATGGTACATCTGGGTGTACTATACTCATGGTACACCCAAGGATAATTTTATAATAAATTCCACAAATGAGTAGAACTTTACTCATTCTATTCACTTAATCTCTCCCTTTTTTACTATTCTTCTACATTATTTCTCTTACATCCATTTTCTCTCTCCTCCATTATTTTTCTTACCTCTAAATTTCTCTCCTCCATTGATTCTCACCTCCAAATTTCTCTCTCCTAAATCGTTTCTCAACTCAAAAAATTTCTCCTACATTAATCATCTCTCTCCTCCAAATATACAACCTTCATTGAAATCAATGAATAGCAAAAACAAATATTTGAGCTTCGAATTTTATCATTGGCGGAATTAATTTTAGATTTGAAAATTAAAACTAGAATACCCGAGATTCTTTAATGGTGGAATTAATGATCGAACATTACAACAAAAGATGACGGAAAAGAAGTACAAGTCCCATTGTCAAACGCCAAATAACACAAGCTTCTAATGCAAAAAATTTGATGAATGCTAGAGTCAAACTACGGATCACTAGATACTTTTTATCAACTTTTTATTTTTCTATTTTTCATATAAAACGAGTAATTTTTGGTTATATAACTAGTATGTCATCTTTAGTATGATATAACGGTTATATAAGTTAAACGAGTCCATTTATGGTACACCTGGATGTACCATGCTCATGGTACACCCAAGGATAATTTTGTAATAAATTCCCCGAATGAGTAGAACTTTACTAATTCTATTCACTTATTTCTCTCCCTTCTTTACTCTTCTTCTTCTACATTATTTCTCTTACCTCCATTTTCTCTCTCCTCCATTGTTTCTCTTACCTCTAAATTTCTCTCCTCCATTGATTCTCACCTCCAAATTTCTCTCTCCTCAATCGTTTATCAACTCAAAAATGTTCTCCTACATTAATTATCTCTCTCCTCCAAATATACAACCTTCGTTGAAATCAACGAATAGCAAAAGCAAATATTTGAGCTTCGAATTTCATTAATGGCGGAATTAATTTTAGATTTGAAAATTAAAACTAGAGGGCCTGAGATTTTTGAATGGTGGAATTAATGATCGATAATGCAAAAGATGATTTGAGAATCAACACTAGTTTCGGTTTCTCTTACCTCCATTATTTTTCTTACCGCAAATTTTATCTCTCTTTCATTGTTTCTCACCTCCGAATTTCTCTATCCTTCATGATTTTTCTCTCATTGTGGTTAATTAAATTGATGGATTATAAAATATGATTTGAGAAAGTTGAGCT
The DNA here is from genome assembly GCA_947646795.1 of Beta lomatogona. Taxonomy (NCBI): domain Eukaryota; kingdom Viridiplantae; phylum Streptophyta; class Magnoliopsida; order Caryophyllales; family Amaranthaceae; genus Beta; species Beta lomatogona. The sequence continues at coordinate 1,177,762 of CANSNZ010000207.1, forward strand.
TCATTAATGGCAAAAACAAAAATTAGAGATCCAAAGTTCATCAATGGTGGACTTAGTTTCACATTTGAAATCAATATGACACTTGCAAAATGAGCATACTTGTGCTCATTTGAGAAAACGAGCGAAAAAAGTTTGTTCATTTTGGGCAAAAGTGTTGCCTAGTTTTTCTCAAACGAGTAGAAATTTTTTCCTATTTGAGGAAGTCTGTTCATTTGGGCTAATGAGCAGAAGTAATTAGAAGTGAGTAGAATTTTGCTCATTTAGAGGATATCAAATGAGCAATGAGCAATGAGCAAAAAGTAGTCTTGGGTGTACCATGAGCATGGTATACCCAGGTTTACTATGAATTTTCTTTAAGTTAAACAACCAACATTGGTACAATTTAGATCAATAATAGTAATATCATGATGCTCGACCATAAACAAATTAGAGACATTGAAGTTTTTCTTATTTGTTTTGTAGGGCAAGTATAAATTTAATTAATTGAAAGCATATAACATCTACAATCGATATTAAAGAAAAACGAAACACAATCTAATTTGAATAAATAGAGTTCCTCTATGATATAACTATGATAATAATGAACCATATCTGATAATGCAACATAGCCCCTGTTTGTTTGCAGAATCATGCACCCTCCTATATTATTAAAAAAAAAAATCATGCACCCTTCTATTAAAGCGTCTATTACTCAGGAATAGTTTTGAGAATAAAAATCTTTACTGGACGGTGTAGATAGCATATGAAAATTCAAGACTGATTGCAAATATGTACACCAAACATTAAACATTCTCAAGGGGAGGCTAGCAAATCAAACTCCAAACTCCTGCTAGTGGAGATAATGAACCCAATAATTGGGTAAAAAATTCACCAATACAAAGAAAAGGCAGGATCCTTATTAACGAAAACTGGAAAAATAAATGTACAAAAATAGAAATTGGGGCTTACCACCATTGAAAAGGATAGTGGCACTTTGACATTAGCTAAAGAAAAATATGGGATTTTTTTTAAAGAAAGAGAGAGGGGCAATTAGAGTTTTGAAGTTAAGTTAATTGACTTACTCCCTCCATTCCTTATTATGTTCCTACTTGGAATTTTAGAACTATTTAGAATTTCATATAATAATCTAAAATTTTCCAATATATAAGAAAAAGCAGTCATGTGGGATCTTACATGATTCATATCAATGAACACTTTATGTCAAATGTACTACTGCATCTATTCCTTATTGATGTTCCAAATTTGACTTACATATTTTCCAATGCACATATTTGACAATTAATACATATACATTCTCATGTGATCCTGCCCATATATATATATATATATATATATATATATATATATATATATATATATATATATATATATAACTCCAAAAAAAATATTAGAATTTTTTTTTGGGCTTAAAATTTTTTCGGGGGTATAACTCTAATGAACAAGTGTTGTAACTCAAATCCAATCGTGTGGTTGAGATTCATTCTCATTTTTCATGTAAGGAGGCATTTATCATATGATCCTGCCCCTATATATATATATATATATATATATATATATATATATATATATATATATATATATATATATATATATATATATATATGTATAACATTTGACATTTAAAGACATTCAAATTGATGTAAATGTAAACATGTAAATATCTAATATGTTTGATTATTAATTAGTTATATTAATTAAAATATTATATTTTACATTTAATTAATATTTATCGTGTAAAATTTAGTAAGAATCCAAGGTCAATCGGGTCAGGTCGGTTTCAAACTTAGCCCTATAAAATCATATTCAAAACCCTATAAAATGGGATTTGGTCAAGTCGGGTTATCTGGAGAGATCATTTTTGGACTGGGCTAACTAAGGGCACAACAGCTAAAAAACCATCCTATGGCAAATGAACCTTTCAAGATGAAATAAAAAAAGGGCTTCGTAGAACTGAAAGTAGAAATAACACAAGTTTATTTATCTTACAATCAAATGATCAATCCCAATAAACACTTATACATTAAACAAACTCACCAATTTTGATCCCCACAACACAAAATTGATTTCAATACAAACGAAAAGGTACAACCACCAAAAGGGGTTGTTTATTGTTAAAAACCATGGTTGTTAAGTAGTAAAGATAATGACACTAAGCTAGGCAAGACGTTGATGTGGAACTTAATGTTCCAAATGTATATGGATGTTTCTTGATTAAAAGAAACGGTTATGGATGTGTTTGTAAGGTGTAGATGGGATAGATTCTTGAAGGCAACTACTTCAAGTTTGGTCCAAAGGCAACGACTTTGGTCCACTAGTCAAGCTAGTCTCTAAACTTTATTTCAAGTATGCTCAACAATACTCTCAATATTTCTTAATTAAAATCAACAACGTCTATTTTTCATTATGAAAACAAACGAATATATAATACATCCTAAGTCCTAATCCAACTAGAGTTAGAACAAGTCTAATCTAACTAAAATTAGAACTGTAACACCCCAGAATTTCAAAGGCGGAAAAGAAAGAAATAATAATATATTTAATAGGACGATGGCGGAAACATCGTCTTCTGGGAATGTCACTACTACAAGAATAGTGTTTAAATAACTAAGCGATAAAAACAAACATAAGTAAATACTATAAGTAAATTAATTACTTAGATTAAAAATCGAAATGAGAAAACTATCTCAAACTAAAGAGAAGTCTAGAACTAAAACCCCTAATAGATTATTTCTCGCATCTCAACCCAAGCCCAAAATCAAAGAAAATCCCCATCAACAAAACCTGCAAAATATACAACAAATATCCACAATCAGTGGGGAGTAACTAGCAGTTCTCCCAGAACAAAAGAAATCAAAGCATGATTCAGACATAGATTAATAAGAAAGGAAAGCATAAAGTCAAGTCAACTACAATATGCATCCACTTCCATATAACTCACAAATAACGCAAATGAGTAATAAATAGCAAGTGAGTTGGATAAAAATAAATAAATCATCTCAAGAAGACTTTTATAAAAATAAAATATAAGTACAACAAGTTATTGAGTCAGAAACCGAATGCTAGTGAATCGCAATTCACTTCCTAAGGTTTGTCAGATCGCAATCTCCAGGTCAGTCTATGGGCTTACGTTCCCCACTGCTTGTGTCTAAGAATGGCCAAACTCCCGATGTAGGGTAGAACACGCAGAACTCCCTGACCTCTTGGACGACAACAATTAACCCAGGCTTACCCCTAGTTCGCGAACCAGGTGGTTGGCATGTTCTTCACCGGGGACTACATCTATCCCACCGGATGTTCTTATCTCAAAAATAAAATCCTAATTCATAAATATCATCAAAGTATCATTCAACTCAAAAATATTCGTCAAAAGGGATGCCACCCGGCCTTATACCCATAATTCATCAAAAGTAATTTTTCAAAAATCTTCAAAGTAGTAACTTACAAATTTACAACAAATATCTCCAACCACAATACTTTAAACATCACTAAGCATCAACAATGATAGTGAAATAGTTTTTACAGCACTAACAACATCAATAAAAAATGCATCACCAATTAACTCCAAGGCTTATTAAATAAATGAATAGTACACAATTAATCATTTTTACATAAATCAAACATAAACATAATGATACCAATAATACTTACAGCAACCTACTAAACACCAGCATCCAAGAACATAAAAGATCACAAATTATTTCTAATTAACAAGCCCTCAAATAATTTAAAAGAGTATCCTCAATTTCACAACAAAAACCCAATAATAATTATTAAACTAACAAGTTCGAGCAGTAAAATCACACAGAAATTATCATATGACCCTAATGGCTCTACTGACATGGTACAAATTTTATTTATAATTTTCGGACTCCAAAAGTAATTTTAAAAGTTAATATACAGATTACTCAATAAAGCCACTATAATAACTAAAAATATAAATAAACGCCCAAAAATTACCAAAAATTTACACGACATGCATAAACTCACGGAAATACATATTATACAAAGAAATGAATTTTTCGGCCTCCAGAAATAATTTTCATGATTTATATACTGACAGAAACGAAATTGCAAAAACAGATATATCAATTAAGTAAACCAGTACACAGTAGGAAAAAATTATTCTAAGGCATGGAATACATACTACGCATACAACATGATCTAAGAAAAATAATTTCAGTAATTTTAACATCCGTTTAATAATTATTATGCAATTTAGCCAAAAACGCACAAAACACCAATTAAATCAAATAAATACCAAAAATCATACGAAAATTATTTTCCCCTTTACAGTAATCACACAGCATGCATCAAGTATATTCATGTCAAATTTCGTCAATAATTTCATTCAAAAAGTATTTTAAATAATTCATAGCGTAATAATCTAATACCGAATAATACTCTAATCACTATGGTTCTAAGATAACTACTAGTTACCTGGAACGTCGGGAGGAGAGCTGAGTCTAAAGAGAAAGTTAAGAGCTACGCATACAATCCAATTCCTCTTCTAACCCCAAGGCACAACGAACGAGAATTGTAGCAACAAGTCACTAGGCATTTTCTTCTTGAACGTTGAAAACTCTTGTTTCGCACTGCTCTGTTACGACCATGATTCCCGGTGATCAAAGGCTATCGCTCCGGTCATAATGTAGAACAAGATGTTATAAACGTTCCGTCCAAATTTGAAGACGATCCAACGATTAGATCTCCGGCTACGGTTATTTTCGTGAAGGTGTGACAGGAAAAACCGGGTTGAACCTTTCTATACTTTTCCTCTTCCTTTTCTCTCTTTCTTTTCTTGAAAACGGCGAGGGTTAAATGCAAATGATGCTGAACCTCTTTTAATAAAAATCAGAATTTTATGGCAAGGAAAAATAAAGGGTTTAGGAGAATGATTAGGGGGGGTTATGGGGGTTACAATCTACCAAGAGTCACCAATTAAAAGAAATGAAATAAAAGAGGAGAAACTTCTTCCTTCTCCCTCCCCATAGCCGGCTGTCCAAGCCCAAGTACACCAAGGAAACTTCGGCCCAAGTCATCAAAGGTCCATGCATCAAAAGTCCGTCACGCGATAAATCGATAAATTCCTAAATCGCGCCTAAACTTTGAAAATACTTAATAATGAAAATAACTCTAATAAATTATATCATAAATATAATTATAATAAACACATTAACATGCCACATGCGATGCAACATTTTATCACTCAAATCGGTCCAACATTGTTACAAAAACGCTACGCGGCAAAAAAAAATGCATCCTAAACGCCTAAATAAATAACGAAACTAATATAACCTTTAAAATAAATAACTAAAAACTTAAAATAAATATATATACATATATCACATCATATAAATATATATACACATTTTCACAACACGTTCCAAAATAATCTAAATAATAAATTATTTATTTTTACGAAAAAATATCATTTTAATGTAAACAAACACCAAAAAATTAAGGGTGAAAATTACGGGGTGTTACAAGAACAACTAGACTAATCCAACTAGCTAGACTAATCCAACTAGAATTAGAACAACTAGACTCCTAATCCAACTTAGATTAGTTACAACGACTCCTAACTAACTTGAATCATGTAAAATCCATCGTTTTAAGAACGTAGGCAAAACCATGATTCCTACTAAAACAAAACACAAAGAAAACACGAATTGAACTAACTAAAACACATGACTCATTAAATATACTACGTTTAACTGAACTATACTACGTAGGATCTTCTTGTTCCGCATCATTCTCCCCTTCTTGAAAAGAATTTGTCCCCAAATTCTCGTCGGTAATGTAAGGAGCTAAGTTATCCAAATTCTTAAGAGTGGTACTAACACTGTCATATGAACTCGGTGGGGATGAAGAATCTAGCATTGGTTCCTTAAGATATAACATGTAGTGCACCTTGCCTTCCCTTAACTCACATTTGAATTGTGAAGCCTTTACGAGCATGCTGCTTGTAGTTTCAAAATTTAACGTCTTGGGAGGTAAAGGCTTTAATCTATACCTCTTATTGTCTTTAGCAACCGAATGAATGTTTCTCTTCCCCGCATGGTTCACATCTCTCATCCACTGCCAAGGTCTTGGTAATCTCCTATAGAAAAAGCCACAAGCGTTTGTTTCTTCACCTTGATAGAATCATTATCATTCAACCAATTAAGGTTGTAAGGTTTTGGATGTTCTCTAGCGGATAATTTTAAGGTACTCACCATCTTTGAAGATGCCACATTAGCACAAGACCCACTGTCAATGATTAGCTTACAAGATCTCCCTTTAACTAAGCAGCGTGTGTAGAAAAGATTTTCCCTTTGTGCTTCTTCCTCTAATGGTGCAGCTTGGGCTCTATGTAATCTCCTTAAGATGAGGGTATCCTTATTTGGAGCAGCTACTTGTAGTTCTTGATCTTCCCACTTATTATCATCTTCAAAATCCAACTCCCCTTCTTTAGTTCCCTCCTCCTCCTCAAGGCATGCACGTTCCTCCTCTTCCCTTTGTTGAGCAAGGAAATTCACGAGGGTTCTATGATCCTTGGGGGTGATAATGATCTTTTGTGGGCAATCACGTGAGATATGACCAAACCCTTGGCACTTATAACATTGTTTCTTAGCCAAAGCCGCATGTTCAGGACTAATAAAACACTTTAGGTTTCAGTTTTGGTTTTGGTTCAAATTCGGACGAGGATGATGATGGTTGTGTAGAATCGTTAAAGGTAGGCTTATTTTTGTAGGAAGTAGAATAGGAGTTGCTAGAGTACGTTTTATCCTTCCCCTTGCTCACCTCCTTCTCTTGCTTCTCAAATCTCTCGGCCAACTTGAGCACATCATCAAAAAAAATGTAGTTAGACGTTTCTACCTTATTGGTTATGGAAGGCCTCAATCCAGTTATGAAACGCCCAATCTTCATCTCCTCTTTCTCGTCCAACTCACACAATATACACAACTTCTCAAACTCCTTGGTATACTCAGCCACACTCTTGGAGTTTTGTTGAATTTGGTTGAGCTTTAAGAACTGCTCTTGAAGATATTCACGTGGGATGAATCTCTTCTTGAGTTGCCTCTTCAATTCGGACCAAGAATCAATCTTTGGATCACCATCCTTGATTCTCTTGTTTCTCAAGCTTTCGAACCATAAACTAGCATATCTAGTAATCTTCAAGTGTTTAACTTTGAAAGCCTTTTGTTCATCTAAGCCTTTATAGTCCATAAGTTTTTCATATTGTCGAATCCATTCTTGGAGATCCTCAACGTCTCCTTCACCTGTGAATTCCTTCAACTCCATGAGTTTTAAGTCCCTATCACTCTCTACAGGAGTCCTTATTGATGGCTCCCTAGTTGGACGCCCTCGTCCTCCTTGTTCCTCCCAATTTCCAGCCAAAGATTCAACCTTTCGGTTGGTAGTTTGTATGGTTTCATTCATGGAGGTAAAACTTTCATTAAAATCCCTCATCATATTCGCCATCATCTCCTGCAACTCTTCTCGAGTTATAGGAGTCCCCATATTCAAGAAAGTCCCAACAAACTGACACAACTTAGGAAATTCGTAACTTCCACAAAACACGCCCAAAACTTGTGAAGTTTGGACACAATCTATCTTTGTATGTTTTAAGATTCCAGTTAAAATTTCGTAGCAAAATTCGTTATCAAACTCTAGTAATGTTCGTTTTAATATCGTTGTTCTTGATTCCAGCGATTCTTGCACGCCTTCAAAGAACGGTCTCGAAACTATATCAAAACTCCTCAAAACTTCGTGAAATTTTGACACACTAAACTAGAGAAAATGCCAGTTTAGGATCAAAAATATTCAAAAAATTTGAAGTATGCTGGGAGTTCGAGGCCCCCAAAGTTACTGCAAATTCGGGATGAATTCTGGCAGTAAAAACAAGCGTCGCCCTGGGACCTTGGGCAAAGCTCTGACACCACTTGATGTGGAACTTGATGTTCCAGATGTATACGAATGTTTCTTTATTAAAATAAACGGTTATGGATGTGTTTGTAAGGTGTAGATGGGATAGAAACTTGAAGTTGTTGCCTTCAAGAATCTATCCCATCTACACCTTACAAACACATCCATAACCGTTTCTATTAATCAAGAAACATTCATATACATTTTGAACATCAAGTTCCACATCAGACGTGCAATTAATTACTTGAATAAAGAGAGTAATGAATAGATTTGATATGGGAAGTTGAATAAAATCATGGACTTTTTTGGGATTTTTAGAAGAGAGAGAATTGTGGAAGATGGAAGGTTGAAGAAGAAGGCAAGAAACATTGCATTGCAAAATCACGCTTACTATTTTTCAGTTTACCCAAAAAAAAATTCCTTACACTTGCCAACCAAATGTGGGCCCCCAAAAACTTGTGGCCCTGTTCCACTGAATCGGTTGGACCTGTACGGAGCCGGGCCTGTAGAATACCATCCTTACAACGGAATAGCACCTGTAAATTTTAGGTTGTAGACAAATCAATATAATATTGTAAGCCCTAGTCAAATCCAATTCAAATCCTTGGTCTAGTTTGCATCTTTATGTAAGCCCTAGTCAAATCCAATTCTAATCCCATATAGAACGAAATTCAAACTCTAAAACCTATAAATCTTTTGGTCTAGCCTTCTTACTCTAAATGTTAGTTCAAGGTCTAGTCCTCTTTAAGTATATAACGGCCTAAATCCTCGAAATCAGCGAAACTACTCTTCCCTAAGTCTATAATGGCCCAATCTTCGAGTCTAATCTGCTTATTCAAAATGTAAGTTCAAAGTCTAGTCTCCCCTAATACCTAGTCTGCTAATCCTCCGTTAGTTCAAATATTAACCTCCCTAGTGTCTAGCAAGCTTACTCTCCTGTAAGTTCAAAGCCTAGTCACCCTTAAGTCTAGTCTGTTTATTCTAAATATAAGTTCAGAGAACACTAGTCTTCCCTTATTTTCAAGCTTTCTTACTCTCCCGTAAGTTCAAGGTCTAGTCATCCTTAAGTCTAGCCTCCTTATTCTAAATGTAAGTTGAAAGTCAAGCCTTTCCTTATTGTCTAGCATGCTTACCGTAAATGTAAATTCAAAGTCTAGCCAACCTTAAGTCTAGCCTACTTAATCTAAATATAAGTTCAAATTATAGTCTTCCCTTATTGTCTCTACTGCTTACCGTAAACATAAGTTCAAATTCTAGTCACCTTCAAGTCTAGCCTACTTATTCTAAATGTAAGTTCAAAGCCTAGTTTTTCCTTATTTCCTAGCCTGCATACTCTCCCATAAATTCAAAGTCTAGTCACCCTCAATTTCTAGCCTACTTACTCTTAATGTAAGTTCAAAGTCTAGTCTTCCTAGCCTGCTTATTCCCATAGTCTTACGTATAACCTAGCCTGTTTACTCTCTCGTAAGTTCAAAGTCTAGTATTCCTTAAGTGTATAAAGGTAATTCTTGAGTCTAGCATGCTTACCCTACATGTCAGTTCAAATTCTAGTCTTCACCAAAACCCAATCATTGAGTCCAGTTGTAGACACATAATCGTGTCTCCCCTTTTAAGGATCAGATGATGAAACATACTGTGGTCTTAATTGGTCCGATCCAAGGGCAGAGCAGTCCGAAGTGCCATTCAAAACCATTTCGAAAAGTGTTAAAGTACTATTTTAAAGCCCAATTAATTATTCAAGATAATTAATTGTATTTACGCCCAATTCTTTGAAAAGCCCAATTAATTGATAATTAATTGATTTATTTTAATAAATAAATATTTTCAAAAGATATATTTTTTTAGTCAAGATCATATTTTATCCCGTAAAATCAAATATCTGTAATTAAAGGATAAAAAAAATCTTTTTAAACGCGTTTTAAATAAGGCTGGCAAAGGCACGGCAGGAGCCAGGTTGGTGCGCCTAGCGCACCAACCTGCGCCTGGCGCAGCTCTGTCCACGTGTCAGGTGCACTAATCTGCACTTGACACGTGGATTTCTGACTCGTTCAGAATCCTACGTCAGACGCGGCTCTCTGCTTGAGACGCGGATTTTCTTTCTTATCCTTTTTAAAGCGCGTACCACGTGTACACTTTTTACTGGTCATGTCGCGTCATACGCTTGCCACGTCAGCTGCGACTGACGCAGTAGGCGCGTGAGGCGCAGTGCCATTTTCCCTATTAATAGGCTGATCTCCGCACAGATTAACGGACGGATTTTTCACATAACACTTGACGAATATCTTACGAACCTCTCTACGAACTACAAAATCTCCCTACAAAATTCACACCTTTCAAACACAAATACATTCAATCTACATACCTTCATACATTCAGATTTTCAGGCTTCACGATTGCTCGTCCCGAAGGTTGTCAATCACTCAGACCCAAGCCACGGTATAATCCTAAGGGTCCTTAAATAAATTATTTTTATATTGAAGTTACTAACAATTTTCTTTCCTGGTGTAGATCTTTAATATAAAATCGCTCTACTGTATATTCTAAACCTTCTTCTTTCCTTTTTATTTTCTTTTCATATATTATTATGCTTGTCTGATCATTATATTCATATTATATGATTGTCCTGCTTTAATGCTTTTTACCACCCACATGTTATTTTTGCTAATTAAAGACCTAAAGAACTGTTCTAATATTAATCAGATTAATTTGGACAACCTGTTAGTTCCCTGTAATTGATTGCCTAATAACATGTCACTTAAAATTAGTCTTTTTATGTGTTTCCTGAACCAATTTAGACTAAATATTCTTTGGGTGTTTAAAACATTATTTGATTATTCTTTGGCATAAAATCTGCAAATGAACCGATATTTAGTAAAGGCCAGCAATGGACAATATGGTTCCTGACCATATTTGTACCATCACCCCCGAACTCAATCTTTGGTTTGGCCATCTATGGAGTCAAGACGGGGAAATCTACATTGGATAATTTGTCCCTACGATTTTCCCATATCCAATTAGGGGATTCTTCCTTTAAAGAATTGTTGGCGACTTCCTTCAATACAAAATAATTTTCAATAAACACATTAGCAATGGGGTATCAAATCTAATACGCGCTCACACCGCGTAGGCGAAATATAAACACGCCTACACCAATCTTCTTGCATTGTCCAATCTTGCCTATGTTTGCATTTGCATATAGTTAGGCTCATGTCTCCACCATGTCAAGGTCACCCAATTCTAAGACCAATACCATTTCTAAACCATCCATCTCATTTCCAGTTCATATTTCAAAATACATTTATAAATCTTACTCCCTCTGTCCCAGAATACTCTTTACACTTTCCTTTTTCATCTGTCCCATAATTCTCTTTACACTTCTATTTTTAGATATGACCCACTATTATTTTAATCCTTCTACCTTTTAACCATTTGCCCACACTCTCTCTCCCCTCCAAATAAAATAATACCACTCATACTACCTACCAACTCTAACCATTGGCCCACACTCTCTCTCCACCAAATAAGATAATACTACTTTTACTACTTACTAACTCCTATCATGTCTACCTTTTCAATAAAATAATATTTGTTAACCAAACAACAACTTATCATCTAAAACTACGTGTCTTGATAAGTGTCAAGAGTATTCTGGGACGGAGGGAGTACAAGTGAGGTCCATTCGATTCTATTCAGGACCGATCGGGAGATTACAACTTAGATACGCCTAATGGAGAAAAAAAAGGTGAGGCCACTCTAAGGCTCATCAAGTGCACTAACACTACCCCAACTTCACTTTGAGTCATAAGATTACTTTTGACCGCGTTCACAATAGAGGTGGGATCACTTCTATAGGGTCTACTTCAAACCCTACACCTAAAAGAAAAATCCAAAAGGTGCAACCTAAACCTCTACTACAAATTCTATCTGACATCTAGTGTTGGATCCTAAATAAAACATGGTCAATGACAATAGACTTTTCATATTTCCTACAACATGAGTCAGCATCACCAATAACCGCTTTGGCAGTATATGCTGGATTCAAAAGGCTTTAATCTTTTATTTCCGGAATTCTAGGTTGAGTCAGAGTATCCTTACCCTAAGATATTTCGTAATTTCCCATCGAGTCTATGTCACTCTAGGATTTCCATTTATAATAGCATTTTCATTTTCATTTATAAAGTATGACATCTAGAACCAAAGCCTAAGCATTAAAAAGTAATTGGTTTAAAATGGGTGTCTTGATGAATATAGAACAATGGTCTGAAATAAGGCAAGGTTAGTTGTCAAAGGCTATAACCAACAAGAAGGTATAAACTTTGAAAAAACTTTTTCTCCTGTTGTTAGGCTTGAAGCCATAAGAATCTTAATTGCTTTTTCTTCTTTCATGGGGTTTAAGTTGTAACAAATGTACCTCAAATGTGCTTTTCTAAATGGATTTTTAGAAGAGGATATATATGTGGAAATACTTTGAGGTTTTGAAAATCATGACTTTCCAAACCACATCTATAAACTTGACAAGGCTCTTTGTGGGTTAAAGCAAGCTCCTAGAGCGTGATATGAAAGGTTGTCTAAGTTCCTCTTGCAAAATGATTTTAAACGAGGAAAAGTTGATAAAACTATATATTTATATTCAAGAGGAACTAACTTATTAGTTGTACAAATTTATGTTGATGATATTTTATTTGGTGCAACTAATGAAGTTTTATGCAAGGAGTTTGCTGACTTGATAAGCAGTGAGTTTGAAATGAGTATGACGGGGGAACTAAGTTTCTTTTTAGGTTTGCAAATAAAGCAAACCGAGAAAGGAATAATGGTTCGCCAACGAAAGTACATAAAGGAACTTCTCAAGAAATATGCATTAGAGTTAGCAAAAGTAAATCATACACCAATTGGAACTGCTACTAGGCTTGATGAAGATTCAAATGACAAAATTGTGGATCAAACTAAGTATAGAGGAATGATTGGTTCCTTACTATACTTAACTACTGGTAGGTCAAATATCTCATTCAGTGTTGGTTTATGTGCTCGGTTCCAGTCCAATCCCAAAGAATCTCAAAGGATACTCTGATACTGACTATGCTAGAATTTGGTAAATAGAAAAAGTACTTTAAGTCTGGTACATTTCCTTGCTTTCTGTTTAGTTTCTTGGGGTTCCAAGAAACAAAATATCGTTGCTTTATCTACAGCTGAAGCTGAAGATGTCGTTATTGCTTCATGTTGTTCATGTTATGGATAAAATAATAGTTAATAGACTTTGGTATTGTTTATGATTGTGTTCCTATATATTGTGATAATACAAGTGCTATTTGTATTTCCAAAGATCCAGTACATTATTCAAGAGTAAAGCATATTCATGTAAGACATTATTTTTTGAAAGATAATGTGGAAAAAAGTTTAAATAACTTTTTGTCAAACAGACAATCAGATTGCCGATATCTTGACTAAACCTTTAAGCAGGGAGAAACATGAAAAGATGAGACTAGAACTAGGTATGATAGGGGTGTGCACCAGCCTAGAACCGGACCGGACCGGAACCGGTGGTACCAGTGGACCGGAATCTGAAATTATTTTGGACCGGGATCGGAGAATTTTTCCGGTCCGGTCCAATTTTGGACCTGTTGGACAGGAATCTGCATTTTAAAAAAAAAAAAACTTTTTTCTTTAGATTTATACATATTTATAAATTAGGTACATTAAAATTTAATAATTCTAACAACAATAATCTTAAAGTTAATAAAGAGTAGGTTTTTAACTTTCAACTTGACAACTTTGAAATTATTTTTAACCTTTAAACTAATTCTTTTACAAAGAAAAAAGCAGAAATGTTCGTCCACCGGTCCGGACCAGAATTTTCGGGGTTTGGCTAGGACCAGAAACTCGAAATCCTGATTTTCGGCAGACCGGGAACCGGACTGGAATCCTCCATCCGGTCCGGTCTGGTCCAAATTTCAGTCCGACCCTATCCTTTCCACACCCCTAGGTATGATCAAGCTAAACTAAAAGCATGGAAACTTTCCCAAAAGGAAACTACTTGAAGCTATGTGACTGAGTAGGAACTTCCATTACAACAAAGTCTCATGTGAAAAACATTGTAAGTAAGCACATATGTGAGTTTCTGTAAATGGCACATTTATGAATAAATGCAAATAAAGTTAAATGTCTTAAGGTACTGAGTTAATAAGCATTTTTATTCCTAGAAGTTCATTCTTAATTATGAGCAAGCAATTTCTTTTCTTTTATTCATAAATATAATCTTCAAAAAATTTCCAATATATAAGAAAAAACAGTCATTTGGGGTCTTACTTGATTTATATCAATGAACACTCTAATCTACTCGGTCAAAACTCGACTCGATCAAAGCTCAACTCGGTCAAAACTCGGTCAAACTCGACTCAACTCGAGCTCGACTCGAAATGCTAACGAGTCGAGTCGAGCTAGCTCAAACTCGAACTCGACTCGCATCATTTACACCCCTAGATGCAGTAGTACATTTGACATTTAAAGACATTCAAATTGGTGTAAATGTAAACATGTAAATATCTAATATGTTTGATTATTAATTAGTTATATTAATTAAAATATTATATGTTTACATTTAATCGACACTTATCGTTTAACATTTAGTAAGAATCCAAGTCAATCGGTCGGGTCGGTTTCAGACTTAACCCTAGCCCAAAACTTTCGTGTTCATTAGGTTTGAAACATTTTGCCATTTAGAATCCATAAATCATATTCAAAACCCTATAAAATTGGGTTTGATCAAGTCGGGTTATCCGGAGAGATCATTTTTGGACTGGGAAAACTAAGGGCACAATGGCTAAAAAACCATCCTATGGCAAATGAACCTTTCAAGATGAAAAAAAAGGACTTCGTAGAATTGAAAGTAGAAATAACACACAAGTTTATTTATCTCACAATCAATCCCAATAACACACATATACATTGAACAAACTCACCAATTTTGATCCCCACAACACAAAATTGATTTCAATACAAACGAAAAGGTACAGCCACCAAAAGGGGCTGTTTATTGTTAAAAACCATGGTTGTTAAGTAGTAAAGATAATGACACTAAGCTAGGCAAGACGTGCAACTAATTACTCAGGTACCACTCTTGTTTGATGAATAGTTTCCCTGACCACCCGATGACGGTGCCTTTCCGGTGAATATTGTCTTCAATGCCTTGCCAAGTACTTTATTCGGTTTACAATTCGTTGAATCAGGAACGTTGTCTTTCTTGATTGGCTTGTTTCTTCCATTTTCCATTTTGGGCAAAACAAAATTCTAAACTCGCTATTTCCTTTCCTTGAAGATTTCTTGTGTATTCCCAGAGTTTTGTTGAGATTTGATAAGCGTTGATTGGGGTATTTATAACTTACAAGGGAAAGTTGTAATGTTACATGTTCATATATTATGTTGACATTTCATGGGCAATTCCAGGAAAAGTAACATTGCGTACTTAGCAATTGTGTTTAGGAATGGAGGAATTATATGGCATTTGCTAAAAAGTTTCATTGGCATTTCAAATCAGTTGCAAGCAAAAAAAAATCGCATATGAAAACTTTAGCTATTTAATTTCTATGATATGTAGTATAATGTTGCGTTGATTTGTCAACTAGCTTGAATTTACCGGCGCATTTCCATGGTTATCTCAGTAAATTATTTACTTCTTCATCCGGAAGTAATTATTGGTGGCAAATTGTGAATTAGCTTGTGCATTTACCTGGGTATTCTATAGAAATTTCAGTCCTTCGACTACAAGTAAGAGACGTATAATTTTCAGAAATGCTACTTCCCCGTTGTTGGAAGATAGTTACAATGCTTGGTATAATCAAAGAAATGTCATGGATAATTACAAGTGCAAATGCATGATGATTTTGGTCTATAAATAAAAATGCATAGCTTCTTGGCCAAGATCCAGAGTATAAAAAAGCAGCTCCAACTGATCTTGAAGAGCAGAAACTTACTTTACGAGTAGTACTATTGTTCACAGTAAAACATACAAGATGGAAAGTGGAGGAAATAAGTCGATAAAGAAAGATGATATTCCGAATGCACCAGAACGTAACCAAAACAAGGTGCAAGGCAAGGCATTGAAGACTATTTTCACGGGGAAGCCTCCATCATCAGGGGGTTAGGGGGATTCTTCATCAAATGGTTCCAAAGTCGCACCTGAGTAATATCATGCCTTGTTCAGGGGGGATGAGTTCGTGGTTCATGGCTATAATTTTCTTTGTTTTATACCATTGAAATTCTGCTTTAGGGGGGATTCTTGTTCGTGGATCGTGGCTATAGTTTTCTTTGTTGTGCACCATTGGAATTGGGTTTGGTGGGTGTAAAAGATAGTCTGTAATGTACTTTACGCCTTGTGTTGAATGGGATTGAAATGTAAGATATATTTGTATTTTTCTGTGTTAGTTTGTTATCTTTCTGTCTATTATGTACTCTGCCCATTTTGTTCAAATTTTAAGAAGCCATGAATTTTATTTATTAGTGTTCGTGTGACTATGTATAGATTCCCTACAGTTCTCCACCATCTTATTGATATTCCTCACTGAGGAAGACTCTGATTACCCTGTACTAGTTCTTTTGTGTCTCCAGTACAAGTTCCGGTTTCCCGATGGCCTCAATATTAATTGATCCTTACCTCGGTTTCAACATGCAGCAAAATTGAATACCTGGATGTACCAAGAAAACCATGTTCTGAAAAATTGCTCAAAGTTTTTCACACATAGTATGTGTGAAAAACATTGAGCAAAAATTAAATTAACAATATAACTTGATTAACACAATCAGAAGAAAAAATAATAACTTAAAGTTCATATTAATAATTATACTAATAATATTTTAAAACCTAAATGTTGATTATTATTTAGTAATCTCTATTTGTATAAATCAAACTCTTCCACTTTATTAATATTCAACTATTGAACCTGATACACAAATTCTTCCACTTTATTTGAACACAAGTTTTCTTCTGCTTTATATTTCCTTCTCTCAATACTATATTTGAATAATGATGAACAAATAACTAAAAATACCAACAAAACATTAATATAAGAAATTCTTATTTAAAAAAATTAAAAATAAATATAAATGTTTGTTCGAATCAAATTTTTTGTAATACTGATGATATAACTAATTGAGAAAAAAATTAATAACACGCAGACATAACGTGCAAAAAATGCTAGTTAAGATATGCGTGAACCTATGGACATTGGTACTTTTAGATATGGTAACCCTTACATCCCGTTTACGAGGAGTTAACAAACTGTAGTATTGGTAATGTAATTTTGTAAGCTCTACAGGAAATAAATCGGCATAAATTCAATAATTGAACCTGAATTATAAGAGCAAGTTGCGTCGTGGTGTGAGAGCCACTGCCCCATAAACGAATTTTGCCACCTTCGGTGCAGATTTACGATGACGTTCGTCTAAGGTTCACACAACTATCTCTAACTCCGTGCACCTGGAACAAAGATTTGTATTTCTCAAGAAGTGCTCATATCTCAGATGAATATGGTAGGCTTGTGTTCTTGGGTTATAATGAATAAAATAAGAGAGAAACACGACTAAGAAGGTATTTATATGAAGGTATTTATATGAGAGTTAAGAAAAACAAATTTGAAATAAATCCCAAAATAAGAAGAAATAAGTTTTCGAAAATCCCCGACAACCGCGAGTCACAGATTATAATGCGAGTCACGAATTGCTCTCGGTGATCCACCACGAGGCATAACACTAACCGCCAGTCGTTGTTCGCTCTCGGCAAAAAGCAACCTGAACTACGAACAGTGCGCTAGGCGCACGAGGATGCGCAGGACGCCACGGAATGCGTGGGATGCATTGATGTTGCGCTTGACACAGAGCAAATGCGCGAGGCGCATCAGGGATAAGGCTTCGGGTTCTAATTGAGATGTAATCCAACAGGCTCAAGTCAGTGAATTGGTAATTGAGTATGTGTTTCTTCATAGAAATCCGTAATTACTTAATAATATTTTCTGAAGTTATAGATAATGAAAAAATTCTATTAAGTGAAATATTCAGGGGTGGATAAGCATTGCCATTTATGTAGATGCATGGCTTTATAAAATAGTGACATCGAGAATTTCTCAGTACTACCTATTAAAAGGGTACCTAGAGATTTGGCATTTTTCTTAGGCTTCGAGAACATTTGTAAGTAGATCTAGCAATCAGGTCACTCGCTTCAAATTCGATTCAGGACATCTCTGGTCTGTTTAATATCTGGTTTGGGCGTAATTCAAGACTATTTGAATTTCGGTTTTGATTCGGTTATTTGGTCATTCAAGGCCGTTCACGTATTGGGTCAAAATTTCAGATCATTTCAAATCAGGTGAAAATTGGTTTGGATGAATTTGGGTTTCGGTTTTGGTTCGGTTCTTTGGTGGTTCAATGCATGGTTAAGTCGTATATTTGTTTTAAACATAACTAGTACTTTTTGCACGCGATGCGTGCGCGAACATCGCGGTGATATTGAACATGTTTCTTTTGTTTTAAAAAAATATGGAAGTTACCTTCACTAAAAAAAATCTAATAGTTATTTTTTGGGGGGAAATCTGGTAGTTACATTAGAGTTTTTTTTTTTAAAAAAGTTCTATGACTTTTTTTCCCTCATAAGTTATCCTCGAAGAATAAAAACATAAAGGGTATTTTAGGGAACTCAGGTGGACAACAAAATCCTCAATAGTTCCCATATATAATAGAGATTACGCTAATAAAAAAAAAAAAAAGCTAGATTTGTTATACTACCTCCGTATTTTTTTAGTTGCACCATTTGCCTTTTTGGCACTATTCATCAACCAACTTTGTTAAGTTTTTTCGCACCAATATATATAAAAAAAAATAGTCAAGTGGGGTCTTCTTAGATTCGTCTTAATGCGAGGATTTCAAATATCAAATTTTTATAATTTTTACTTATACCCAATAAAAGATATTAAAGTTCAAAGAAGCGTCTCTGCAAATGTGAAAAAACAAATGGTGCAACTAAAAAAATACAGAGGTAGTATATCTCAAGTTTTTACAAAAAAAAATCATAGGAGTTACTATTTAAATTCTAAGCAATTTGTTGGTTTTATCAACCCAAAACTAATAAATTAAAGTATATATAACACAGGTCGAGTACTTCGAGGAAAGTTCGTGCCAATTAAGTTCGAGTTGGATCGGTTCCGATCAAATATGCTCGGCTCACTTTGTGTATCAAACCAATATCATCCCAAGTTCATGTTGGGTAAGTTTCGATTCACTTTGGCTTATTTCAAGTTAAGTTTCGCATCATCATTGTGGATCTGAATCAGATCTCAAATCGAGTCAACTTTGATAGGTCCAATTATAAGCATCTATTTTTTCGTTTTTGGGGCTGCAACAGTGTCCTCATACCTTTTTTTTTGGTACACGAGGAAAAGTTATGACACCCTTCTCTCTAAGGGAGGGGTGCCTTGATATATACCAATATAGATACCAGCACTTAAGCTCTGATGGAGTTCAATTAATAGTCGCTGACTTATCTACGTGTGGTTGTTTGGCATCGCCACAAACATTGAAACACAGGATAGAGGAGTAACATGCAAGGCCAATAGTCAACCGGAAATATACGGAAATGCATATGTAAGCTGCTCATTACAATCTACAAGTGAAAATATATAGAACAGTCGAGGAAAGCACCAGTAACTTTAAATCACTATTGATTTTAAAAAAAAAATTCACTAATTACTTTTTTTTTTGAGGGGATTCACTAGTTACTTGTAATTTGTAAACAAAGGACTAAACATTATCAGTAGGACAGTAGCATCCCCTCAAAAAGAACATATCAGTAGCATGAAGCGGAATTGCACCTGCAAATTCTACGTTGTAGACAAATCAATATAATATTGTTTAAAAGCATAACAGCATAAATGCAAAAGCAAATTATCTTATTATGTTGCTTGTCAGCATAACGATGAGATCCTAGGCCCGCAACTGATTCAAATTTACCAAGAAATTTTTCAGAAATGCTACTTCCCCATTGTTGGAACATAGTTTACAATGCTTGGAAAAATCAAAGAAATGACATGGATAATTACAAGTACAAATGTGTGATGATTTTGGTCTATGTATAAATGCATAGCTTCTTGGCCAAGATCCAAAGTACCAAAAAAAAAGCTCCAACTCATCTTAAAGAACACAAAATTACTTTTCATAGTAATACTGTTTGCAGTGACACATAGAAGATGGAAAGCGGTGGAAATAAGCTGGTAAAGAATGATGATATTCCAAATGCACCAAAAAGAAACCAAAACAAGGTGCTCGGGAAGGCATTGAAGACTATTTTCACGGGAAAGCCTCCATCATCAGGAAGTCAGGGGGCTTCTTCATCAAATGGTTCTAAAGTTGCACCTGAGTAATACCATGTATTGTTCAAGGCGGATTCTTGTTCGTGATTCATGGCTATAGCTTTCTTTGGTGTGTACCATTGGAATTGGGTTTGGTGGGTGTAAAAGATAGTTTGTAATGTAATGTATGCCTAGAGTTGAATGGGATTTAAAGGTAAGATATGTTTGTAATTGTCTGTGTTAGTTTGTAACCTTTCTATCTATTATGTACTATGTCCATTTTGTTCAAATTTTTAATAAGCCATGAATTTTATTTATTAGTGTTCGTGACTATATATATAGATTACCTACAGTTTCTCCACCATCTTATTGATATTCGTCACTAAGGAAGACTCTAATTACCCTTTATTAGTGCTTTAGTCAAACTTCAGTCCAGTACAACTGTACAAGTTGCGGTTTCTGATGGCCTCATGCCAGTAATCAATACTAATTGATCCTTAACTAGGTTTCAACATGGAGTTCATAAAGACGAAAACGAAGCCCAAAACTACTCCCCCCTCACACTGTTTAAATAGGCCAGGTAGCATCAAACTTGGGAAATTGATTCGGAGAAACATGCAGCAAAATTAAAAAAGAAATTGAATACCAGGATGTACCAGGAACACCATGTTCTGGAAAAAAAAGTAGAAAAAACTATTTTCCTTTCTTTAGTTATTCTCATGATTAACTGAGGAAGCATAAAAGTCTCATATTAGACTTCCTGTTCGATGCGTTCCATGTTTATTTTGATGTACTTTGTTCAACTTTTAAAGAGATTTGTGTAAATTTCAAATTTTAAGGATTCGTAGAATATTTTTACAGATCACCAAAAAGGCCAACTTTTTACCTCTCAATCTTATAAAATCTGTCATATCGTCTAAAACAATAAACTGAATTTACTTAATCGTCAATATCTTTCACATCATGCCTAAAATATCAAAACTGCAAATTTAATTCACAAGGTTGCTTCATTAAACAGATGACTCACCTTATCCCTACAGAGCCTCAATTTCCTTAATTCTGCTAGAGACTTCTCCAGCAGACTTCTGTTCAATTTAAGTAAATTTCCTCTCTGCTTCTCAATTGAACAAGCTTTTGTATCTCATAATTCAAATGCCTAATTAGCCAGAAAGTGCTAATGAATTAGCATAAAGCAACAAACTTAAATCAAAAGAAACTGCATTATATTTATTTATTTTGTTCAATATTCAGTGACACCGACTTGTTAGTGAATATAACCTCAATCACAGTCTACAGTGATCTGAATCAAGAGAGAAATGTGAGGTTATGTGATGCATGCTCTGATCTGAGATCAAGCTTCTCTGCTTCGGCCTTTAGTAATCTTTTTTTCGAATTTGGTACGTTTGACAAATAATAGAAGGGTTTGTAATTCTGTCTCCTCCTTAAACCAATATGGGCAGTATGTTAAAGAAAAAGATATTGGGGAAATGAGGAGAGAAAAGCTAGGAAGAGAAATCACCGCTTTCGAGTGGTCTCCACACACCCTAGCTGAGTGAAGTGCCATTGATGGAAATGAGGAAAGTAAAAATGAAGGGAATGAATTTAAGGAAGAGAACACTCTTTTTAAAGAGTTCAGAGTCATAAATAAGGCTATTAATGAGTCTGAGGGAAGTACGTTTAGTTTGTGAGCCTGAAGTTCCTTTCTTAAGGAAGCTTGGTAACCAAACCCTCTTCTCCGATCCTTTATCTTCTTTCTTTCCTCCATCTACCTTCATCCCTTTCCCCATGAACTCCCAATACATGAATTTCCAGGGTTGTGATCCAAAGGACCCCCTTTTTACTCTTCCACCACTTGGAATCCAAAGAAAACCCCTTTCTTCTGGCCGCCCATCCCTTCAACCACTAAACATGTCAAACGGAAAGAAATGGGTTGTATTTTTTCCAGGGTTGTGATGGAAAATTATAGGAAAATGAACTTTGTCTATCATTAGTTCACCCACATGACAAGTAGCAAACTTGAAACTTTTTCAGAGTTTATCAAACTTGGTGTTATTATTTCTATGGCCTAAACCTGAAATTATATTTTACAAATTCTCCTAACTAGTACTCGACATTTTGTTTGAATACCAAGAGTTATGCTGTGATTTTAAGGCTTTAGATGAAGTCTTTTGGATTGAAACACATTCTAAATTCATCATTCATAATAGGTACTCTTATTGTCGCGTTCAGATTTGATAATTTGAATTCTATGAGGCAACTCTTCTTTCTTTTTTTCACTCAAGAAACTCACTTACAGGAGATTACATTTCTATAGAACACCCCCGAGTCTTCACTAAGATACAGAGAACTCGCTTCTATCACAAATGAATTCATATTCAGCTGCTTCCATCTGACTGTTACCAAGTTGATTTGTGAGGGATTCAGTTCTGAAGAAAAAAATGAATCAAAATGTCATATTCTATCAAGGCACAATCTAAAACCCCCCTTAATCAAGAACATCTGACCATATTTATGCTGAACAAGATTCATTGATTGTAGGAAATGGACTATGGTGTGTCTCTATGGTAACACTTACTTCTTTATTCTCTAGTAGCACACGAGAGTCTACTTTTATCTATCACCTCAGACTCTGAAGCTGCTCTTGCAACTCTGCTCTCATTTCTTTATTGGATTCCAGGCTACTGTTCACCTTTTGCTTCAAAGCTAAAAGTTCTGATTTTCTCATCTCAGCAGCTTCTATGTCATGATTTAGTGCCTTGCGGTTCCTCTCTTGAAGTACTAAGTAGCATACATTGAGCTGAAAGATGATGTTCAATCATTAAGAACACTGGCCATAGTTCAGAAAACCTTGAACATTGAACATATGTAATTTCTACAGGGCGCGGAACTTTTCAGCAGAAACTGGCATTCACAACTTAGCAAGTCTCCAGAAGAAAAATTAGAGCATTGACTAAGTTTTGCTTCATTTTAACTCCTAGTAAGCAGATCACATATCATGCTACAGAAATACTTGTGCTGGGTTAAACACCATCATGGCAGAAATTGGTTACAAATACTGGAAAGTTGAAGACTGCCATTTTCTTGAAGCCACAAACATTTGAATGAAGTTATATACAGGGAAGGAAAGGGAGGGATCTATGTTTCCTATTTTATATATGAGAATTGCAACGGAAGGGAAGAGGATATTGAACGATACAATTTCCACGTGATTTTAATAAACCACATCTTTCCATTGTTGAGAAATTTGGAAAAAGATGACCAATCAGCAGCTCAATCCAATCAGCTCAATTTGATTTTCTCCACCTTATTTATGGGGATAAACTAAAACCAATCAGACCTTAACTACTATAAGCTTCCTACCAAAACAATAAACCTGACCAAAGCCGAAACACTTAGTATAGGGCTAACCTAAAACAATTTAGTAACAGAACCGCTCATAAGTATGTCATTCAAACATTGGATCTTCCCAGAAGACTAAACACCACTTAACATGTAATCAAATGAAAACAAGAAAGCTAATTGAACGTTAAGAGCAAAATACGCACTGGTAGGGGGTGTACATTAACTTAATCCGTACTAAAGACCCAATAACTTCCCTAGAAATGCACACAATGAAATTATCAATTACTCCCCACTCACACTATCTAAATAAAGTTAGACAAACTTAAGTGTTTGGAGTTTCAATCAGGCCAGCACCAAACAAGATGTCCTTAACCATCCAACACTTCGGAAATTGAACAACAAAAGCATGCACCAAAACTACTTGTTTGGGCTCATTTAATCAGCAGCCCAATGAAGATGCATAAAAGCCTACTGAAGCCCGAGACAGGTGGCAGCTGTGGGTCCCACGCGAAGGTTGACCTAATCAACCAGCATTAGGGAAATCTTCAAAGTAGGGAAGCAATCATTGCCCGAAAAGGTAACATGCCCATTGACTCCAAAAAGGCCCATCTGAACAATGTTTCCTGTCTGGGAAATCCCCAACACTATAAAAGCCAACTGCTTCATCAATGAACAGTATTCAATTTCGACCTAACAAACCGAGCATCTCTCTGAGGCGTACTTCTCTCTACCTCAATCACATCGACTTGAGCGTCGGAGGGCGATCCGGAAACACCCCGGGGTAGTCTAACCTTGTTTTGCAGGATTCCGGCGTACGGAAATCGGAGCTCAGGCGATCGTTTTTGGGGCCCACATCTCATTTCTCAACCAATCACAATCCTTAATTTCTTAGCAGAAACAGTTTGGCGCCGTCTGTGGGGAAGCTACAATCAAAGCCGCTTCGCCACCACTTATTAAGATCGATTCTGCAATGGCCCCAGCCAAGAGCACCCGCACCCGTCAGCCCTCAGCACATGCTCAGAGATCTGAGAGGAGTCCATCCCCATCTCTTCAACGAAGGTCCGAACGGCCCAAAACACCGACCGTTCAAACTCTGGATCCTGAAGAAGCAGAGCAGTCCATAGACAGGCAGGACCCCTCTCGCCAGTTACAGCACGCTGACCCCCAACCTATAACCACAGCGGATATAAGCATGATAGCCGCTCAGCTCCAGCAAACCTTGCAACAGAGCCTGATAGATATGCTGGCCAACCTGCAGCAGGAATCCCCTTCCCCCTAAAGACCAAGCCCCGGTACCTTCCCTTCGGGCAGAATCACGGTCGCCTAGCCGGCGGCAATCGGGGGCAAGGGAATACACCAACCGGGCCGCGCCGATCAAGGCGGGGAAGGGAGCAGGACTCGTATCTAGAGGAAGATCGGCTAGGCCTGCTGAAGAGACTCACATATCCAAATCCCCTCGGGGCAACGTGGGTCAGAAACAAAATGATGCTCGGCACTTCCTCAACGAGAAGCGCCTCAGCAAAGGTTATGATGCGAGGCACATATTAAACAAAAGGCCGCTCGGCGCAGGTCATGGTGATTCGGCACAGTCGAACCCCGTTCGGATCAACGGCGGGGCACTCGAGTTCATGGTCCCATTCGGCCAGGCCATCCTCGGCGCCCAATCGGGAAAGGTCAAAACGCCCTCTGTCGAGCCATTCGCGGGCCTAACCGACCCGGATGATCACATGGCAACATACAAAGCTCAAATGAGTGTTCGGGCGGGTGCGAGGCCACTTGGTGTCGTTTCTTCCCGACGACACTCAAGGGTCCGCCCTGAGCTGGTTCCAAGAGCTTCCGCAGGTATTATAACGAATTTCTCGGTCCTTGAAGACCTATTCGTCCAACAATTTGTTGCTGGGAAGAGACAAAAGAAAACGAGTCTTCACTTAATGGGAATCAAGCGGGAAAAGAATGAAAACCTGGCCGACTATATTAAAAGATTCAATGAAGAATCATTGAAGATTTCAGATCTGCGGACGCGGTAGCGTTTGTCGCCCGATGTCCGGCCTCCCGGCTGGTCGGCTAAGGTGGTCCCTGGCCGAAAACGAAGTCAAAACCTTCTCTCGGGCGATGACTCGAGCTCAAAGATTCATCCAAGCGACCGACATATGCCGTCACTCGGACGAGGGGAGCAAGAAGAGGAAGGATGAAGGAAATGCCGGGGATCGGTCGAAGCAACGAAGACGGGGGTCGGTCGATAGATTCAATGACCATGGCATTGACCCCCGTTCAAGAAAAAGAAAGAGATATACCCGGATATAAAGGACAAAGTTACTCTCCTCGACCACCTCCCATCAAAACATCGGCCTCTCGAAGAGACAAGAGCCTTTGGTGTGAATATCACAAAGAATGCGGGCACACCACTAAGGATTGTAGAGAACTCAAGAAATCCCTTAACAACCTAGGCGATCGGGGAAGCTAAACCGGTATCTCAAGCATACTAGTGAAGAGAAGGGCAAGCAAAAAGTCGGTCGATCCAACGGTGGAGACACGGAAGGGTTCATCGGAGTCATAGCGGTGGCTTCGCGTCGGGAGGCCTAACCGGCCGATCACGCAAAGCCCACCTCCAAAGTCTAAGGCATCGGGTTCTCGATGTCAATCACCCCGACCCGATCGCCCTACAATGACATTCGGGAGTCCAAGAGGCCACTACACACGCCTCGTGATGACCCCTTGGTCATCGAGCTCAAAGTGGCCAACACAAGGGTCAAACGAGTGCTAGTGGACGGTGGGTCTTGCCGATATAATTACGTTGGAATGCCTCAAGAAGTTGAAATACTTGAGAAGGATGTGACCCCACTCAATCGCCCACTCATAAGCCGGGAAACTCTGTGCACCCGGTCGGGTCAATAAAGTTGCCTACTCGGATAGGGGAGAAGGCGAAGGAAGAAGCCTACCGATTGATTTCCTAGTGGTGGACATCCCTCCCATACAACATCATAATGGGAAGACCCACTCGAACAAGGTCAAAGCCGCAATTTCCATCTATCGACTCCTCATGCGATTCGAAACCGATGAAGGTAGAGTCGGAAAGATCCGGGGGGATCGCCAGCGCCAGGGAGTGTTATGTGAACGGCTTAAAAGCAAGGTCGACGTCAGAGGACTCGAAGAAGAAAGCAGAAGATAGTCGGCCTCCAAATGAGCTCGGGGTATACCTTACGGAGAATCCCAAACAATACGGCGCCCTCGCCCGAGGAGGAGGATGAAGAAGTCATCATCGATGAAAAGCATGGTCGGACTGCGAGAGTAGGCAAGGCCATGGACCCTCAAACGAGAAACGAGATCATTCGGGTTCGACGAGTACGGGGACGTATTTGCTTACGAAGCCAATGAAATGCCCGGACTCGATCCCGAGGTGATGTGCCGTGAACTTAACATCAAAGAGGGATTCGGCCGATCAAGCAAAAACCGAGGCATCAAGGCCCCGAAAGAAATTTTGCGGCAAGCAGGTTAAGAAATTGCTTGAAGCGGGATTTATTGAAGAATGCCGGTACTCGGAATGGTTGGCTAATGTGGTTCGGTCAGAAGCGAGTGGGGCATGGAGAATGTGTGTGGATTTCACGGACCTAAATAAGGCCTGTCCCAAAGACAACCACCCTCTACCCAAAATTGATAGGGTGGTCGACTCAATTGCGGGTCACGCCTCCTAAGTTTCATGGACGCAAACGCAGGTATCATCAAATTCGATGGCGAGCGGACCGAGTCCATACGGCATTCATCACTAACCAGGGGGTATATTGCTATAAGATGATGCCTTTCGGGCTGAAAAATGCGGGGGCCACGTATCAGACCGTCAACAAAATATTCGGGACCAACTCGGTCGGAATATAGAAGTATATGTTGACGATATGATCGTCAAAGCAAAGTCCATAGCCATCACCCTTCGACTTAAGGAGACCCTCGGAACTTTGAGGCGTTTCCGCGTGATGCTAAATCCGAAGAAATGTGTCTTCGGAGTGAAAGGGGGCAAATGCCTCGGATTCCTAGTTGATGAGAGAGGATCGAAGCAAATCCCGACAAAATCAAAGCCGTAGTAGAAATGAAACCCCCGCGGAATGTAAGAGAAGTACAACGCCTAACGGTTTGTCATCGCCGCCTCGGCCGCTCTTCTATCCCGCTCGGCGGATAAGAGCTTGCACTTCTTGAGCTCGAAAGAAAAGAATTCACTGGGACGATGAGGCCGACCGGGCCTTCGCTTCCCTAAAAGAACATCTCCTAACTCTCCCGAAATTGATCTCCCCGCTGGGAAACATTATTCGTTTATTTGGCCATTTCGAATACGCGCTCGGCGCGATCTTGATAGCCGAAAGAGAAGAAAAACAACACCCGGTATACTTCGTAAGCCACGCCTTCCAGGAGCAGAGGCCAAATACGGCGACGTGGAAAAAATGGTCTTTGCATTAGTAATGGCATCGGAAGCTCAAACCGTACTTCCAAGCTCATCCTATAAAGGTCCTCACTAGTCGGCCGCTCGGAAGCTCATTGAAAGCGGGAACCACTCTAGTCGGATGGCCGATTGGGCGAATCAGTGGCTGACTTTGGGTTGGAATATGAGCCCGGAGAGCGATCAAAGCCCAAGCTTTGGCGATTTCATAACGGAGTGCACCTCCAGCCCCCAATCAGGCAAGATATTGGGAGGCTGCAGTAGGCGGCTCGTCTACCAAAACAGGTTGCGGAGCCGGGTCTGGTCATCAAACCCCGGTCGGGAAAAGATGGAATATGCCATCAAATTCGAGTTCTTAAGCTCCAACAATGAAGCGAGAATATGAAGCCTTGATCCTCGGATTAGAGTTATGCATCTTGGCGGGCAACCGTGATCAATGCCAAATCCGATTCACACGCGATTGTGGGCCGGTATCGGGGAATACGAGGCCAAAGAAGACAACATGAGAATGTATTTGACCGGGGCCCGGAAAATAATCAGCGATTGTCTCGGTTCAATATCACCCACATACCCGGTCGGAAAATCAACAAGGCGATGCCTTAGCCCGAATGGCTAGTTCGCGAGAAAGGTTCGCTCCCCGAGCAATCATGTGGGAAGTCCTTCGGCGGCCAAAGATCATACCAAGGAGCTTTCGTGTTAAAACGGACATCGAGTGGATGGATGAGGTGGTCGGATACCCGAGAGACGGTAAACTACCCGAGAATAACAAGGAGGCCGATCGAATCAAACGCAAATCGGGATGGTTCCTATGGCATGAGGATCGGCTCAAGAAGTCTTTCACTCGTCCTTGCTTAAATGTGTTACCCCCGAAGAAGGAGACTACGTCCTTAGGGAAATCCACCGAGGGGCTGGGAGTCACCAAGGAGGGAGAACCATAGCGGGAAAGGCTCCGAGCCGGATACTCATTGTGACCCTAAAAGCGGACGCTTAGGAACTAGTGAAGAGATGTCCATCCTGGGATCCATTCGGACATCCCCCGAGCACCAACCACCCCACTAACAACAATTAGCAGTCTTGCCATTTGACAAATGGGGCATGGACCTACTCGGACCATTCCCGCGGCCTCGAGTCGGAGAAGGTTCCTAATAGTCGCCATCGACTACTTCACCAAATGGGTGAAGGCGAACCACTCTCCTCCATCACGGATAAGCAAGTCCAGGCCTTCATTTGGAGAAACATCATTACCAGTTGGAGTCCCCCGAGTCCTAATTTCCGGCAATGGGCGACAATTCAACGGCCCGACCGGAGATTATTGTGCTCGGTTCGGAATACAAACCAAGTTCTCGGCCGTCTCCCGACCGCAAACAAACGGCAAGCCGAATCGGCCAACAAGATAGTGCTCAAAGGAATCAAGAAGTCTTTGGAGGCGGCCAAAGGAGCATGGGTTGATGACCTGCGGGGTCCTGTGGTCGGCCGGGACTACGACCAAAGAAGCCACGGGTCACTCACCATTCGGCCTCGTGTATGGGAGTGAGGCTGTCTTACCCGTGGAGATTGGCATCCCGTCCCCTGGATGACCTTCTATGAATACGAGAAGAACGAGGAAGAAAAACCCGTCAACCTAGACTTTGCCGCGAAACGAGGGCAACGCCTTTGCTAAAATCCATTCGGTACAAGCAAAGGGTCACTCGGATGTTCAATCGCCGAGTGAGGAGCCGTCCAATCCAACCGGGCCTGGGTTGTTCGAAAAGTTGAAGCTACGGCTCTCACACTTTGAAGGGAAAGCTAGGACCTAAGCTGGGATGGCCCTTACAAAGTAAATGAATCGTCAAGCCGGCACATTCCGACTAGAATCCGCCGAGGGTGTCCCCTTGGCCCGACCTTGGAATGCGACAATCTTAAGAAGTACTATGTATAACGTTTGTTACTTGCAATAGGGGCATATTGTAATAGCTTATTTATATAGCCGGTCGGCACTTTTGTAGTCGGTTTCAGACTGTATGTAGTGGCACTGCCAGTCGGCATCATATATATCCAAGTTATCACTGATCGAACTTTTCAACAAGTCAAAACAATTCAAACTCCTCCTGAAATGACTGGTCGGAGTTTCGAACAAGTCAGTGGGATTTTGTTAAGACTTAACCCGGTCGAAAACAATTCGAACTCAAGTCGGTTGGGATTTTGTTAAGACTTAACCAAAAACAATTCGAACTCCTCCTGAAATGATTCTTGGTCGGAGATCCGAAAGGGTCGATCGGGATTTTGTTAAGACTTAACCATCAAAACAATTCAAACCCAAGTCGGTTGGGATTTTGTTAAGACTTAACCGGTCAAAACAATTCGAACTCCTCCTGAAATGATTTTTGGTCGGAGTTCGAACAGTCGGTCGGGATTTTGTTAAGACTTAACCGATCGAAACTATTCAAACCCCTCTAAAACAACGGGGGTCGGAGTTTCGAACAAGTCGTCGGAATTTACTTATGACTTAACCAAAGCAGTCAGTGTTTTTACCAAAACCAATCGGTGGGAAGGAGGAGTAAAAATGAAAGGCAGTCGGTAGTATTGCAATCAACAAACGAGAAAACAGGTAGTCGAAAGAAAGCTTTCATTGATTACAGAAGAAGTAACTACAAAGGCCACAAGGGCAAAATGTAAAAGAAAGCTAAAATACAAAAAACAGCCTAAGAGCTAGGGGGAGGGGGAGGATCAGCCAAGCCCTCGGCATTGGCATCGGTGTTATCACCGACCAACTCCCCGTTGGACCGACTCCTCGGCCACGTCAACATCGTCATCAACATCATCACCATCGACGACATTGACGTCGACTCGGCCCTCGTCGTCCACATCATCATCCTCATCCGAGTTGCTCCCCTCGGCTTTCATCCTTGCCAGGATCTTGGCGTTATCAGCGTCAATCGACACTTGATAACTTGACCGGACCTCGGCCCGATCAAATCGGGATGGGACTCGGCCAAGACTTTCCTCAGTCGATCGAGGGTTTCATCCTCCCCCATCTTGTGAGCAGCACTGCCAACCTCGTTGGCATAGGCCGTGGCAGCAACGGAATGCTCCCATTCCTTAAACCATTGCTCCTCTGTCTTCACCTGGCCTTCGAGCTCGACCAGTTTAGCCTCAAGCTCGGTCACCTTCCGCTCGGCCGTTGCTTGGCCGGGCGTCATCACGAGCGGTTCGGGCTAAGTCCCGAGCAAGTAGGAGGTCGGATTTCTCCTTCTCCAACTTTGCCCGCTCGAGGCGAAGTCTTCCTGGTCCTTTTTAATGGCGGCCGTGCATCCTCGAGCTTGGACTCGGCCACCCGCCTGCCTTCCTTGGCCGATAGACCTCATCAAAGTGCTTCTTGGCCTTTTCCTTGAGCTCTTTGACTTCCTCGCCCAAGCTCACCCTATTTCGAGCGACGTTCGCCATTCGGGCGAAGGCGAAATAAAGGAGAGCAAAGCGCAATGTTAGAGGGTCGGGCGAGTAAGAGAGCAAAATAAAAAGGGTAAAGACACATACGTCGAGCCGGGAGCGAAATAACTCGTTGGTCTCGTTCGGACCGTGTGTGGCCTCAATATACTCCCGATCGGCGGGAGTATAAACATGGTCGATGGCGGCAGTCCACCGTTTGTCCTTCTCCTTCGGCTCGCCCGGAAAAGGAACGGTCGGCGCTGCCACCCCTCGAACTACCCCTGGCAACTCCTCAAAGGGAGACATGGGAGTATATTGAGGGCTCCCGACCGGCCGAAAGTCGGAAGAATGAAGGGAGGTCCCCCCGTCGGCTTGTTCTTTGGGGACCCCTTGGGCGATGATCTCCACCGACCCGCTCCGCTCGGTTTCCGCACGAGCTACGGCCTTTCCCCGCTCGGCCTTGGGCCGAGCAAGCAGCTTTTCTCGCTCGGCCTTGGACCGAGCAAGCTTTCTCTGTTTGAGCGACCTTGTCGATGACCGCTCTTTCCGTTTCTTGCTCTTCGGCATGGCGGATCCTACATCGGGGAAAATGCCGTCGGCGATTAAAAGGAAACGGTCGGACTAAAAAGAACCAACGAAAATGGCGGATTTCATACCTTAGGGGAGCGGGGACCTTCAAGGCCTTGGCGGCAATCTCCGCCGTTAGAGCATTCTCATCGCAAGCAACATTTAGTTTATCGGCCATTGACGGGTCGGTTTCTTCGAGGTATGCTCGGGCGGGTTCTCGCAAAGAAAGCATAAACAAAAAGTTAGTCAAAAAGAGTGAGAAACTATAACACCTAAGCAACACCAACCACCTCGGCCCAACTCCCGTGATTACCCTTCGGGAACGTCGTGCTCGGACCCATAGCCGAAAGAAAATGCTCGTCTCGGAAGAGAGCGCGGTCGGGCGGCCATTGCCGGTACGAACACCTCGCCCCCATCGACGATCCTTGCCTCGCTGCATATAGAGGCCGCGGCTCCCTCCTCGTCGTCTAGATCCCCCACTCGGTAGTTAAAGCGACAAGGGGCTCATCCGACGGCGGAACCAAAGGAATCCCCGGTCTCCCCGAAATACACGAAGGCAAACTCTCGGCGGAACCCTTTTTGGGAGGTGGGGAGGCGAGGACGGTCCGATACCCTGGTCGGATCGAAAGCTCCACCAACCTGGCCCATTCTTGTCGCCATGACCTCGACCAACCGATACAAATGCCTCCATAATTTAAGGGTCGGTCGGACATCCATAAGGTTACCTGAACTTGAAGGCGGTGATTCCGCCCGGGAGTTCGGGGAGACTTGCGGATCGCAAGTTATAGGCGTTCAAAGAACTCCTTCACGAAAGGGGTTAAGGGAAACCGAAGCCCCATATTCAACGATTTGTAATACATCGCGATGCAACCGGGAGGGGTGAGATCACGGTATGATGGGCCTCGGTCGGACCAAGTAAAAGGGGTCCTTTATTTTGAAACCCGGTCGCCGTACCCCGGAGGTCCTCGGTCGGCGATTTGATCACCCGGCTCGGGGAAGAAAGAGCCTGGACCCCTTTCGGATCAAGGTCGGGATACTCCAGGCTCCCGACCCGATGTGGATGCTTCTCCTGCTCCCCTCGGCATGATCCTTACTACATCACAAGACAAATACTTGTCTAAGTAACTCCGAGAAGGAGGATAAGCCAACGACACCTCCCAAGGGTAAGGAATGACTCCCTCGGCTTCCTCCTCCACCGAAGAAGACGGGCTCGGAAGAAGCGACCGCGTCGGGCACGGCCCAGGGGTCGGGCAACTTATTATACGTCGACACCAAAGTTATTCCCATTCCCCTCACCTCCTCGGACAATTTGTAAGAGGGTGAGGTCGGAGGTGTCGACGACTCGGACGAATCTCCCATTATTTATGCACAAGGGAGTCGTAGCAAATTATTCGAAAGAAAACAAAGAAAAAGAAAAAAGCTTAAAACAAACGCGCACTGGTCGGACGAAGAAACTGGAAGGAAAACTTGGGAGGATTGATAGAATTTGGAGATTCTTGAGAGAGAGAATGAGAAAATGAGCAAATGATCCTCCACTTCTCTCTCCTCCCAGGTTTATATAGGAGGATCTCGGGGGGATGTGCAACGCAAACCCCGCGTCGCCTAAACGGGCTTTTAATAGCGGCCCAACTGGACCTACTCAACCCATTAAGCAAGGGGTTCAACATATTCGAGCAAAAACCTTTCGGATCCAAAGGAAGTTGAAACGCCAAAGATCTCCGGGGGTACTTCCGGCTCGGCCAATGCGAGGTTCCATGTATCCTGAGCTTCGAGAGGTACGGAGCCCTCCTCTTTTGCCGAGCCGCTTCGTACTTGGCTCGGATTTAGCAGTACGCGAGCACCCACTCGGACCATCTGGGGCTCATTAGCCCTCATCCGAGTGGCTTCAAGTTCATTCGCCAACAGGAGCCCTCCTCCTTGCTGAGTCGCTTCGTACTTGGTCGGATTTAGCCAAGTACCAGAAGCACCCACTCGGACCATCTTGGGGCTCATTAGCCCCTCATCCGAGTGGCTTCAAGTTCATTCGGCCAACAGAGCCCTCCTCCTTTGCGAGCCGCTTGTACTTGGCCGGATTTAGCAAGTACCAAGCACCCACTCGGACCATCTTGGGGATCATTAGCCCCTCATCCGAGTGGCTTCAAGTTCATTCGGCCAACGGTGAGCCCTCCTCCTTTGCCGAGTCGCTTCGTACTTGGTCGGATTTAGCCAAGTACCTGCTAGCACCCACTCGGACCATCTTGGGGCTCATTATCCCCTCATCCGAGTGGCTTCAAGTTCATTCGGCCAACGGAGCCCTCTCCTTTGCCGAGTCGCTTCGTACTTGGTCGGTTTGCAGTACCCGCTAAGCCCACTCCGGACCATCTTGGGGCTCATTAGCCCTCATCCGAGTGGCTTCAAGTTCATTCGGCCAACGGAGCCCTCCTCCTTTGCGAGTCGCTTCGTACTTGGTCGGATTTAGCCAAGTACCGCCTAGCACCCACTCGGACCATTTGGGGCTCATTAGACCCTCATCCGAGTGGCTTCAAGTCCCTTCGGCGTCTTTCCTTCACCGGGAAATAACCTGGTCGGCGTCTTTCCTTCACCAGGAAATAACCTGGTCGGCGCCTTTCCTGGTCGGCGCCTTTCCTTCACCGGGAAATAACCGGTGGCGTCTTTCCTTCACCAGGAAATAACTTGGTCGGCGTCTTTCCTTCACCGGGAGATAACCTTGGTCGGCGTCTTTCCTTCACGGGAGATAACCTCGGTCGGCGTCTTTCCTTCACCGGGAAATAACCTGGTCGGCGCCTTTCCTTCACGGGAAATAACTTGGTCGGCGTCTTTCCTTCACCGAGGAAATAACTCGGTCGGCGCCTTTCCTTCACCGAGGAAATAACCCGGTCGGCGTCTTTCCTTCACGGAAATAACCTGGTCGGCGTCTTTCCTTCACTTGGGAGATAACCTGGTCGGCGTCTTTCCTTCACGGAGATAACCTGGTCGGCGTCTTTCCTTCACGGAGATAACTCGGTCGGCGCCTTTCCTTCACCGGAAATAACCTGGTCGGCGCCTTTCCTTCACCGGGAAATAACCGGTCGGCGTCTTTCCTTCACCGGGAGATAACCTGGTCGCGTCTTTCCTTCACCGGGAGATAACCTGGTCGGCGTCTTTCCTTCACCGGGAGATAACCTGGTCGGCGTCTTTCCTTCACCGGGAGATAACCTGGTCGGCGTCTTTCCTTCACCGGGAAATAACTTGGTCGGCGTCTTTTCCTTCACCGGGACATAACCTGGTCGGCGTCTTTCCTTCACCGGGAAATAACCTGGTCGGCATTTTTCCTCACCGGGGAATGACACGGTCGGCATTTCCCCTTCACCGGGGAATGACCCGGTCGGCATGTTTTTCCTCACCGGGGAATGACACGGTCGGCATTTCCCTTCACCAGGGAATGACCCGGTCGGCATGTTTTCTTCCACCAAGGAATAACCTGGTCGGCATTCTCCTCCATTCTCGTTCCTTTGGTGGAGTGACCCCGGTCGGCCTTCATCCCTCCAAGGAGGAGGGACTCGGTCGACGCCATGGTCCTTTCCCCGCTTATTCCGCCACGAGCGAGCTCCCTCAGCGGACTTCCATGGTCTCCCGTACGTGGCGTGGGGCTAATTGTTTGGGCTCATTTAATCGGCGGCCCAATGAAGATGCATAAAAGCCTATCGAGCCCGAGACGGTGGTATTGTGGGTCCCACGCGAAGGTTGACCTAATCAACCAAAGATAGGGAAATCTTCAAAGTAGGGAAGCAATCATTGCCTGGAAAGGTAACATGCCCATTGACTCCAAAAAGGCCCATCTCGAACAATGTTTCCCGTCCGGGAAATCCCCAACACTATAAAAGCCAACCGCTTCATCAATGAACGGTATTCAATTCGACCTAACAAACCGAGGCATCTCTTCAGTCGTACTTCTCTACCTCAATCACATCGACTTGAGCGTCGGAGGGCGATCCGGAAACACCCCGGGGTAGTCTAACCTTGTTTTGCGGGATTCGCGTACGGAAATCGGAGCTCGGGCGATCGTTTTGGGGCCCACATCTCATTTCTCAACCAATCACAATCCTTAATTTCTTAGCAGAAACACTACTAGTAAATTGTCATCATTTGTCAATTATCATTTACCATAAATAGCAGAAGTGCTAGTAAATAGTTTTAAGTTAATTAACAGAATTACTAAAATTGGAAAATTCAACTTCAACAAGTGACTCACCGTATCTCTACTATACCTCAATTCCTTGACTCTGTTACCGATTTCTTCAACAGACTGCTGAATCTCATTCTAAAAATCGCGCACTTCAGAGCATTTAACACCGTAAAAATTTTCTCTCTCCTTTTTCAATTCCTCAAGCTCCTCTACCTCAACTTTCAAATCCCTAATTTAACAGTTAATATAAATCAATAAGCAAAAATTTAACGAGCACAAAATAAAACAAAAATAGAAATTGAATCTAATTCAATGAATGTCATAACTGCTAATGAACAGAACCTCAATTGTTGAGCGCAGGTTTCATATTTCCGATCGAGGAATTCAATTTCACATTTGAGAGAAGAGATTTTGAAGTTATCTGATACAAATTTGCGATCTAACATCAAGCATTTCTGCTCCAATAACCTGATTTTGTATAATACATAGTATTGATATACTACCTCTCCTTTTTAATAGTTACACTCTCACTTTTGACACTATTCACAAATTTTCCTTTAACTATCATTTGTGATTTATAGTTAACACAAAATATAGTCATGTGGGGTCTTGTTTAATTCGTCTCGATATGTACTTTTAGAAGATGATGATGATGATGAATGCGGTGAATGAAGAGCAAAACCTGGAGGAAAGGGAGTCTCTGATTGCGAGTGTTCTCCATGTCTCGAAGCCTTTCTTTGAATGCTGAGTGAATTGACATTGTTGACTTGCTGAGTTGCTCCCGCGAAAACGTTGCTCAAATTTTTGGTTGCCAGTCAATACTGGAATTATAACTTTGAGAGTTGGACGAGTCAATCAGACTGCAAAATTCTTCTCAACAAATTCGCTTTGTGGCACGCTAGGCATGTCGTCTGTGAAACCAATTGTGCATGTGACTGGATAACTAACATAGGTCCTGTTCTTTTGGACTGAACTGACCTGAAAATAAGTCTAAAGAACACGGTCATAGTACATTTAGTTACTTCTAGTTTTGATGTAATGTCTTATTATAACAATTCTTCCCTTTCCTCTATTCTTGTATCTAATGCATTAGGTACTCCTTCGTACGAAGGGTCTCCTAATAATTTTATCTTACCTTAAAAAAAAACACCTAAATATGTATAATGGCAAAATTATATATTTTTTACAAATATGCATTTGAGTAAGTAGAAAAGGCAATAATATTTCTTATATATATACACTCCCTCTATTTCGAATTATAAGACATTTTTGCTATAAAAGAAATTCAAAATATTAAGTATCATATAACACTAATTTATAGGTTCTTTTCTATTATCAATACAATATATAAATGTCAATTCTTATTACCTTTGCAAATCTATCTAAAACTTACTAAATTCTTAGTATGCGTAAAAGTAATTAACATGCCTTATAATTTGGAACGGAGATAGTAGTTAAGTAGAGAAAGTTCAAAAATAAAATATGTCAAATATGCAGTTGTTAATTTTTCTTATGATGATTCGTGTAACACTCGTATTTTCGCTCCGAATTTTTCGCGCTATTTTCTTCCTAAATAGTTTTTCGTATGCTTTTAGTACTTAAATTATTTTAAAATATTATTTCGACGTGCAAAATTTATTTTAAAAATTCTTAAACTTAGTTTATATTATTATAATTTAAGTTATGATATTTATATTTAAGGTTATTATTTAGTATATTTATTTTTCGTTAATTAGGCACGCGATTTATGCATCGTTATTTTAATCGCTTAGGACTGTTCTGGTGACGAAAGTTTAGTCCCTCGTAGCCCATGTGTGGGGCGTGTAAGAGGCATGTGTGGGAGTGGGAGTGGGAGTGGGAGTGGGAGTAGCCGGCCATAGGGGGGGGGAGAATGAAGAGTTTTGGGGTTTCAATTGTTGAGACTCTTGAATTTGGAACCGTTATATACTTATTGCATCTTTACTCCTAATCATTTAAACACATCATTTGAGCTTCTTAAACCTTCCAAAAATATGATTTCTTAATCAGAAAAATTCAGCATCATTCATCATAATCACACGCCATATTTCGAGCATTAGAGGAGAAGAAAATCTTGTCTTCCTTCATCACAAACACTTGTTCACTTTTTGCTTCGTCTTGGAAAGCCTTTACCTTTGCATTTGGGATTTTAGGAAGTGATTTGGAGGACTTGATATCTGCTGCGCACGTGGAGCACGCCTAGCCTTGTTAAATTTCTGCACACCACCCGATGTTCCTGGTCACTATTAATTGCCCTAGAACGATAGAAATCGCAATAGTTTTTAGGATAATGTTTAATTTTTGGGTAATGTTTAGGATTATATGTTATTAGTTGAAGTTGAAAATTTTGATGAAATTTAGTTTATATATGTGTGTGTCGTGTTTTTATGTGTTAGTAGAAGAGAAATTTTGTTTGTGTTGTTGTTGAGCTAATTCGTATAATATTATATGATTAGTGTTTCATACACTATGCTTAGATTATGTTTAGGATGTTATGTTCCTTGTGTCTATATGATTTTTCATAGTATAAAATTTATCATAGGAATTTTATTTACTTCAAACCTTGTGTAAGTTTTGATGAAAAGTATTGTTTATTTGTTGTATTCTGGGAATTGATGCTCCTAGAAATTGGTGTTGCATTGTATGAATTTCGTTTAGTGAAATTTTGGGTTTTATTGGGTTAAGGACTGACTTGCGTTAGACGCAACGCAGATTCGTTAGACGCATGAGCGTTGCGCGGAGCTCACACAAGGCCAAGGCAAAATCATTCAGTCAGTTTATTCGCATCGTGGTTTGGGTGAAGTTTTGTTAAGTTCGGTTATATGAATTATGACAGATAAATTATGTTTGTTTTATGAATTAAATTTGTGATGCAAAATTTGTTAAGTTGTGTTGTTATTTATTTCATTTGAGGATAATGGTGGTGATAAAAGTTGGTTAATATTTATTCGTATTGTTTTTCTATGATGCGGTTATGGAAATGTTGGAATCATGTTGAGCTTATTCTTGTGAAAATGATGTATTTTATGAAGATCACACTTTGTATGTATTGTTAATTACTTGGATTGAATTACTTGGGGTTCAGGGGTTGTGTACTTAGTTTTGCTGCTAATTTGGGTGTAAGGTCGTTTGAGCATCCCTATTGCTATGTAAATGTTGATGATGGGGAAACTTTGAGTTGAGTTTGATTTATTTATTTCTTTCTGAGATATAAGATATACGGTGGGATAGATGTAGTCCCCGGTGAAAAACATCCCAACCACCTAGGTTGCGATCTAGGGGTGTTATATGGGTTAATTATTGTCGTCTGAGATGTTAGGAGGTACCGAGCTAGGTACTATCCTGCACTGGGATTTTGATCCTTCTTAGTCACATAAAGTAGGGAATGTAAGTCCATAAGCTGTCTGAAGGTTGCGATCTGACAAACTTTAGGAAGTAGATTGCAGTCTACTGACGTTCTGCTCTTTTTCTCATAAACTCTTTGATATTCTACTCTATGATTTTGTTATGGAGAATTGTGATCATGAGAATATGTTGGTGATTTGTTTTTCTATGAAATTGATGCTTAAGATCTATGTTTTCCTATGAGTTAGAAGTGTGAAGTTTTTATATGATTTCTTAAGTGAATTGTGTTGTATATTTGTTGTGATGATTTTTCTTGATTATTAAACCTTATTCCTAACTCTATCATGATTCTAGTTATTTGGGAGAACTGCTAGTTACTCCCACTTATTGTGGATTCTTGTTGTTTATATAGTTTTGCAGATGGAGTTAGAAGCCAGGTTGATCACTTTTTGGGCACGGAAAGTGAGAATAGGAGAACTAGCTAAATTTGTAGTATTTGTGTTTAGTAGATGAGTTTTATGATGGAATAAGGAGGTCTTTTAGCCTCATAGGTGTTAAGTAGTTCTATGTTTTTGATGGATTGTTTTGTCACTATGAGTTAGACTTCGATGTTATGTTTTGATGGGATTGTAGGAGGTTTCCCTGCCTCTTTTGGATACTACCTCCATCCCAGAATAGTCTGAACACTTTCCTTTTATGTTTGTCCCAAATTAATTTGAACACTTCCATTCTTAGCATGGTCCCACCATTAATATATTATTTCTTTTACATATGTTTGGCCCACACTCTACCTTTTATCAATAAAAAGTTACCCAACTTTCTCTCTCCTCTAATAAAAAATACCCCACCAACTCCTATCACATCTACTTTTTCAATAATAACATTTGATAACCACACCACAACTTATCACCTTAAACTACGTGTCCCAACAAGTGTTCAGATCTTTCTGGGACGGAGGGAGTATGTTTGGTTTTCCCTTGTGGTCTTGGATATTCTCTTTTATAATAGGAAAAATTGACAACAGAGGTCTCAACTTTGGGTGATAATTTTTAAAAGGTTTAAACTATTGATTAACCTGTATATGTCCCAACTTTAGGAGGTCTTAACTTTTAGCGGGCCTTAGTGACTTAAAACTGACTTAATAGGTCATCACTTGTAAAACTTGGGTCACACCAGAAGGGTTAATTGAGGGAGGGATGTAGGAACTAGGTGAGATTTTTAAAAAAATATTCAGTTTTAAGTCACCAAGGCCTGCTAAAAGTTAAGACCCTTTAAAGTTGGGACCTACACAGGTTAATCAATAGTTCAGACCTTTTAAAAATTATCACCCAAAGTTGAAACCTCTGTTTTCAATTTTTCCTTTATAATAATGTACTTTCTTGTTATTTCCGTTATTGTTTATCTACTAATTTTGGATGTCTATCTTGTTATTATGTTTCTGTATTAGGACGGAGTGTTACAAATAGTGAAAATATAAATTCAACTTTCACTTCCGTGTTAATCTTTTCTAGGGTATTTTATGCCAAATTCATGCTTCTTATGTCTCATATTACTCTTTTTCCACTTGAGGCAAAACTAGCAAAATATATTCCGCACCCCAATATAAGTACTCACCCAATTTGCTCACAACATTACGATACTCACTATCTTCAAATAATAAACTTTAACACTAAAATAATAAAATTCATGTCCCACTTTATCTAATTCATAAAACTATGTAGCTAATAAACAATAGTCGTAGTTCACTTTTTGTTTACCTTAGAATGCCAATTCATTTCTCTCTCTAACTGAGAGTTTTTCTCACTAAAGTAAGTTTCCTTTCTCTAGTTCATTTCTGTCGTTTACTGTTCCCTTGCAAACCTTGGCAAGAAATGTAACAGCCCGGATTCTCCCAACCAGCTTACAGAGGATTAGGCGCAGCGAAAGAGACTCTAGTCGAGATAACCCGAACTATTACCATCACATTCACCGAACAACATCGGATAATATGGAACTGAATTCCCAATTCTATTCAAATTAATTTAACTATTACAACAAAGCCCTGATTCTCATACTCTATCCTCATAAATTTCTATAGAAAATCCGGCAGAATTTCCTTTGAAAATAGGAAAACCCTAAATCGGGAAATAATGTAAACCTGTTTACAATTTAATAAAATATTTTCAACTCCAGAACACAACAACCTCAACGCTTTTGCGATGCAACAACCAATAGAGAATCAGGAGCACTAATGACTCTTAAATATATAAAATCAAAATAAATGATTAATAACTAACTATTACAAAGTCAAGCGTCCTCACTTCGAAATCAAATATAATACTCCCCCAGCTCGTATCAACTTCAACTTGCAAAATATTAACTTACGGGTTCAACCTGAAACATTTAAGATACTGCCACCCACCAAGTGACAGGCCACAGAAATGACAAAACAGGGTACACACATCAGCAAAGCTGAGTACTAAACCCGTTATAAGATTAACAAATGCTTTGGTGGCTTTTACTTGAAAATTACTCAATAGTCAATATAATCAGAGTAATCACACTTGTCATAACAGTGCATAATATTAGTCCTGATGGACTCATACATGAACTTCCTTTACTTAATTACTTCTTCCATGATGCACCATCTTTCACATATCAGAAATATAACACGGGGATTCCCAAACATTCATAAC
Source organism: Beta lomatogona (assembly GCA_947646795.1). Taxonomy (NCBI): domain Eukaryota; kingdom Viridiplantae; phylum Streptophyta; class Magnoliopsida; order Caryophyllales; family Amaranthaceae; genus Beta; species Beta lomatogona. The sequence goes on from CANSNZ010000207.1 coordinate 1,219,942, forward strand.
TGAGACATCTTATATATCCTTATGTAATTAACTTTTCACTATAACGACTCATTATCGGGAATTCAATAACAAGATACGATTCCTTATCGGGAATCCAATATCGAAATAACTTTCATAATTCAAGATAACATTCTTTTAACCAGGGGAAAAGAGAACGCGGCGGAGGAGACAAAGCTTACACTCCGACAGTGGGGTCGTCACCCAACCATTCGCTTTACTTTTGGCCAATAACTGCGACTAGTCCGGAGTACATTTTTCCGCTGATTTCATCAGCCATCCACAAGTTTCACATTACCTGATATATCGCCCCACAGAGCAATGGGCAGGTTTCCCTGTGGGCCCCCCAAGGTTCACAGTCCATGGGGTACTGTTCATGTCACCTCATTCGTCGACTCAGAAGAGGCTACTTTCCCCTATAGATCACTTTCCATTATCATTCATATCTTATCAGATCATTGTTTCTTAAGCATTATACTTCTAAAACTAAGACATCCAAGTTGATCGGATTCATACTCAAAATGAATAATAATGGTAATATTTAGCACATCCATACATGAACTGGTTTTTAGCTTTTAAACTTAATTGTGTTCATCTCGATAACATTAGTATCAGTTAAGAAATAGTAATGTTGCTCGTCCATTCCAAATAAAACGATATTAAATCAATCAACCTTCATAAAGAATCGTTTACTAATTGAACTAATATCGCTACACAAATAGAACTATATGAAAGTAAGGTTCTATTATGGACATTCTTCACTTAACAAACACAACCATCATCTCATAATCAAATTACTCATTTCTAAGTCAACCACCTATATGATAATGTGATAATAACCTTAACTATAAATTTGATTGATAATACATGCATCATCTAGTGTTCTAATATATGATAAGATTTTTCCAACTTAATATATGAAATCAAACCTGAATAAGGCTAACAAGGCTCAATATCAAATTTCAACCCATTAACCAAGATGAATGTTCAAATCACTAATTAAGTATACTCATCAATAATTCAATACCAACTAAAATTCATATCATATACCCCTTTCTTTGCAAACATAAATTAAATTGAAACTTACCACCTCCGTCCCATATTAGTTGCTACATTTTGACCATTGGCACTATTCACGTCATAACTTTGATTGTCTTTTAGTTTATATACATAAGAAAAAACATAGTCACGTGGGATCTTGTTTGATTCGTCCCAATTTGTATTTTCCAAATATATAATTTTTATAATTTTTTCATATATGTAACTCATGATATTGGCGTTTGAAGTTGCATCTCGTAAACTGTGAAAAAGCAAATGTAGCAACTGAATTGCGACGGAGGGACTAAACAATAACAGGAACATCATAATAACACTTTCAATTCATAAAAAAGTTAGGCCCTGTTCTTTTGAACTTATTTTGGCTGAACTGAACTCAACTTATATTATTTTTGCTGAACTGAACTTATTTTTACTTATTTTTGCTGAACTGAACTTATTTTTACTTATTTTTGCTGAACTTATTTTTGTTGAACTGAACTTATTTTTGCTAAATAATAATAATAAATAATAAATAAAAATAATAAATAATAAATAATAAATAAAAAAAATAATAATAATAATAAATAATAAAAAATAATAATAATAAATAAAAAAAATAATAATAAATAATAATAATAAATAAAAATAATAATAAATAAAAAATAATAAATAATAATAATAAATAATAAATAATAATAATAATTAATAATAAAAAATAATAGATAATAATAATAAATAATAAATAATAATAATAAATAATAATAATAATAAATAATAATAATAAATAATAATAATAAATAATAATAATAATTAATAATAATAAATAATAAATAATAAATAATAATAATAATAAATAATAATAATAATAATAATAAATAAATAATAATATAATAACAAATAATAAATAATAATAATAATAATAATAATAAATAATAAAAATAATAATATTAATAATAATAAATATTAAATATTAAATAATAAAAAACTAGTAAATAATAAATAATATATAATAAAATAATAAATAATAAATAATAATAAATAATAAATAATAATATTAATAATAATAAATAATAAATAATAAATAATAAATAATAAATAATAAATAATAAATAATAAATAATAAATAATAAATAATAAATAATAAATAATAAATAATAAATAATAAATAATAAATAATAAATAATAAATAATAAATAATAATAATAATAATAATCATAATAATAATAATAATAATAATAATAATAATAAATAATTACTAAATAATTAATAAAAAATATTAAATAAAAAAATAATATAAAATAAAAAATAAAAATAAATAAATAAAATAAATAAATATAAATTCATCGTTATTATAATTATAATATTAATAATAATAACATTATTAATAGTAATATTGAAAACAAAAATAATAATTACAACATTAATAGTAATACTGAACTTATTTTTGCTGAACTGAACTTATTTTTGCTGAACTTAACTTATTTTTGCTGAACTGAACTTATTTTTGCTGAACTGAACTTATTTTTACTTATTTTTGCTGAAAATAAGTCCAAAAGAACATGGCATTAATTGGATTGGTAAAGGAAAGAGGAAACAGACTTAGATTAGTACCTTTGTCAAACCACCATCAATGGCGACAACACGCCGGAAATTAAACGAGAAGCAGCGGCAGCAACCGCGCAGCCGCAAGAGGAGAGAAAGAACAGCAGTAGCGGCGACGATATTCGATGGTGACAGCAGCAGCAACGCCGGCGACGGCAGCACGACGACAGAGGAGGAAGAAAGACACGAGCAGGGGAGGGAGAAATAGAACAGCAACACAACACAATAGAGGAGATAGGAGAGCAGAGGTTGACGTTGGTGGCTCACCCAGACGCCGACAGCAACACCCACATAATAGCGACAACCACGCGACAAAGAAATCTCCGACGAGGATGGTCGCACGACGCATAATGAGGGAAAGAAGGTGCAGGAGAGAGAGAGAAATTGGGGATTTGAGGTTTTGGGTTTTCTTCTTTTGCTCTTCAATTTTATGTGGTTAATAATATTTGTATTAAAGATATCATTTTATGTGGTTAATAATAATTCTAAATAACGTAGAAATGGGCAAAAATAGATAATAAAAAAATCATATAATGATCTAATAAAAGCTTACGCTGCCCAGAACAAAATTACAAAAAAGGACAAACACTGCTCGCCTTTGAAAGGATTCGATCCCGCGCCGCATAGATGCAAGTGATTTTCATATCAGGGCTAGTGACCACGGAGACGGGGGTATCAGCACGACAAATGTTTGTCCCCAGCTGTTTATGTATTATGGTGCGCAAAAGAAAGACAAAAATAAGATACGCGTATGTTTACATTTGCTGATAGGAAAACAGTTTTGACACAGAATAAATGTTTAACTTAGAATGTAGGGTAGCTAAAACACGCTTTCTAATTTCTACTACGATATAAAGATAAGTGTTTATTAAATACTACCTCCTTAATCTTTAAGTAAGTTGCACCATTTGCTTTTTGGCACTATTCATCAACCAATTTTATTAAGTTATCTCGCACCATTATACAAGAAAAAACATAGTCAAGTGGGGTCTTGTTAGATTCGTCTCAATGCGAACATTCCAAATATCAATTTTTTTTTTTAAATTTTTACTTGCATATTAACGTTTAAAGAAGCCTCTCGACAAATGTGAAAAAGTAAATGGTGCAACTAAATAAATACAAAGGTAGTATAAAACGCTAGTAAATGACCCCATTTTACACATGATAGCCTTCTTAAATTTGCTAGTAATTCAAAGTAGTGGTTAGAGGGTTTCATCATCCAACAAAATATGCCCATACAGAGTGTCGGAGGCCTAATTGATCGTTTATCTCAATTGTTTGTCTCAATTTTTCTCTCCGAATAAATCATTCCAAGAAATACAATAACGTCATCCCTCGTACTATATCGGCTTATTATCCCATGGTGAGCCACTATGTTCCGGGGGTTTCATCCATACCGAGACGCAAGACCCATAGTGTTGTGTAGAATGTCGTCTAATTAAAGGCTACGACAAGAGTAAGAAAGGTGATCATAGGTACACGGGCGAGGTAGGGGAGGGGAGTATGATATTGGTTCGAGAGACTGCTATGTTCTGAGGCAAGTGTATCCACATCTTCGGTATTGGTGCGACGGGGTAATTGGTTTCTTCACGGCTTAGGAAGTCTAATGAAAGGCTACGACAAGAGTAAGAAAGGTGATCATAGGTACACGGGCGAGGTAGGGGAGGGGAGGGGGGTCTAATACATTGGTTGGGTGTTTCGAGCAATCTTGTGTTTCGTCACGTCCTAAGCCTGACATGCTTAGGACGTGGCCTAGATCAGTGTCCTAAATGGCTAAAGCTGGGTCGTGTCCTAAATGGCTAAAGCTGGGTTGTTTCCTAAATGGCTATTCGAGAGAAATCGAGTAAATCGACCAACACATAATATTTGGGTCGTGACCTAAAATATATGGCATGGCATGAAGGTTGGGGCATGCCCTAATTACTAAAATTCTGGGTATGTCCTAGAAATCGACCAAGTACTAAAGGTTGGGTTTTCACCTAAAATATTTGGCAGGACATAAAGTTTGGGGTCATGTCCTGATTTTTTTCTTTCTTATTCTGTAGGAGAAATCTCATATCAGTTTGTCGCCGATAATATATCTCGAGCTACAATCTAAAATTTCTGGTGGAAAAATCATAGTCGAGGTGGAGGTCAGCGTTGCCGGCGCAAGGGTTTGATTCCGGGCATATAGGGATACGGGAAGGAAATGATAGACTACAAAACGACGCAGAGAAATCTACTTCCACGAATATCAGTCATTCGTCGCCGGCCTAGCATCATTCATCGACGCCGGCACAAAGCTAAGAGATTATTTCCATGGGGGATAGGAGAATTCACAATTGTCAAAGAGGAACCGCAGGAAGTCGAAGGAAGAAGAGAAAGAAAATTCCCCAAAAGTTTTAAAAAAAAATTTCCACCAAAATAGTTTTTCGGAATAATTTTTTTTTTTCGGAATTTCTTTTGGTATTTTTTTTTTTATGATTTTTGGCATTTTTAGGGATTTTCATAAATGAATTTAAGGTATTTTCCTAAATATTATAAATGTTTTTGAGGAAAAGAAAATACAAGTGGGCCATGTTGAATTTTCAATGTGATCACCTTAGAATTTTCGCCTGATCTGCCTTCTTAAATCATATAAATTGGAATTTATCAGTTTTGGGTCATTTCTTTGGCCCTTAGAGCATCACCAATGGGTTGGTTGGTCTTTGCTAGTCTTCAAGTTTTTGTCAATCTCTCTCCTTCCCCCCTTCTTACACCTCACATCCCACTAAACTCCCACCAACTCATCTTTTTTTCCTCACAATGGGTGGGCTAGTCTTATTTGGTTTTTCTATTTCTTTCTCCTACTTTTACCATACCCCACCATATACTCTCTCTCCTACCCAATGTTTATCTTTATATGAAATAGATGATTTAAATTAATAAAAGCTAATTAGATTACGTTAAATTAAAGTACATTATTGGCTTAGTATAAGTAATTTTAAATAGGAGAGAGTAATTTAAAAAATAGGTTGGAAAAAGTGTGGTAAAATATATGAAATTTGGGCTCATTTTATAGATAAAATTATTTTATGGCCGATACTGTAATTATATTTAAATAATTATTAGCTGATTTTTTTTATATTAACGTTACAATATTATAACGTTGAAATGCCGCTAACAAAATCAGCCCAAGAAGCCATAAATCTGCACAAGTAATGTACGTGGCAGCCCCCTACTTGCTGTTCAGTGGGCCTCTGACGCGCGTCAGGGCCACTGACAGCAAGTTGGCAGCTTTGGGCCCATCATTTTCTTGAGTGCTGCGTTTCCATGGCTTGCTTCTGTCTTTCTTTCTCCCTTTTCTTCAAAGCTCTACGTTTCAATTGGGGCCATCACAATTTTTTCGCCAGTTTCTTTGCCACGCGTCTGAGATTTATTGGTCTTGTGCACTCCATCCTAGGTGCATATGGTATGGAATTCCAGACCAACCAACCCCAAGGGCCAAGTTCCCAAATAACAAAACAAAGTAAAGCTAGCTTTACCATTTACTAGACCAACCAAAAACCATCCCATTGTACATGCTCTTAGCCTCTTTCTTATGTTTTGGTTGAGGGTTTGAACACACAATGGCTCAAAAGATGGTCAATAACATTCCAAAGAGTTGGAGATTATTATGTATTTTTGTATTCTTAAAGAGAAAATGTAGAAGCTTTAATTGAGCAACATACAACTATTATCGACCGAAGGTTTTTTATTTTCAGAAGATGTCATTGGTCTACTGTTTCCCAAAGTATGAATTTTAAATTTGCTCGACTATGGGTGCGTGTGGAAGGCCTCTCCTTGGGTAATCTTTCGAATGAATAGGCCATGTAAGCGCTTCATCGTAGGGTTCATTGAGCAAATGGATGATGAAATCTCAAATTTACCTAGGGAACCTGAATTCCGTGTGCAAATGCTTTTGGATCTCGCTAAACCATTAATCCAAGGTTGTTTCCTTCCTCTTTAGGGCTCGCAAGTTATTTGGGATTATTTCCATTATGAACTAATTTTTTGATTTTATAAGAATTGTAGATGTGCTGGTTTATTACACTAGGGCTTGTGATTTGTCAAACCATGAGGCTCATAGAAGAATTCATACTCGAGTTGCACACCTAGAATCGTCGGGGAGAGTGTTATATGGCCCGATGAATCTTGCACATTACACTAATATAATTGATGGTTTGCCTGATAGATTTAGGTCTTGAAATACTCAGGTTAATTTATCTCAAGCTATCGAGCTTGACGATGATTACCCATTGCATAGAAGGTACCCTTCTTCTAGTGATGATGAGAATTATGGTAAACCAAGTTTCCCTACAGCGAATCCAAAACACTACTGAGGAAATGCATGATGAGGGGCAGAAGTTTGATCCTCCAAATATGGAAATTCAGCTTCGTCAAATCTCCTAGTAGAAGATTTGGGTTCTCGATAGATCTGTATGCTCAATGCTATCCTTCTAATCACTTGTCTTTTCAGAATTTATCTACATCTCAAGGTATCTACTACATATTAAAATTTTGAATTTGGTGAAGCTTCACATTAATCAACATCCAATCGTCAAACGTTATTTGAAGCCCTGGGAATTACTGAGTGCGCAAATTAAACTTTTGAAACTAGTAATCCAGTCCAAGAAGCTGGGAATTCTGGAAATTTCATGCAACAAGTAAATTCTGGGTTTCTTGAAGTTGTGGTGAGTCAAGGTGCGGGCCTTCCATCTGTAGTACAATCTAGATTTCCTTCTGCCCCTTTTCAAGGAACACAAAAAGGGATGCTTAACAACATTTTAGCATTACTCCATAAGTTGGCTGGCATAGGCTTAAAAACTTATTGGACTCCTTCAATCCTCACACTCGTGTGCACCCTTCACCATTCCAACATTCACCAAATTCTCACTTTTCACCATATACTAGCTCATCTCCATCCAATGTTCAAGCTCAACAAGAAAATGATCCACCAAATTCACCACAATCTCCTATTACTCTACCAGCTGTATAAGGTTTACATATCTCATCCTCATCTTGGCCACTGAAGAAAAGAAGACTTTCGACTTTGTCTCGTAGTAAATGTTTGAGAGCTAGTATATCTAATATTCACCCAAGCTACATAGAAACAAATTGGGCTATGAAGAGAAGGAGGATGAAGTAGGAAGGGTGGGAGAGTAAGGGGGGACATAATAATTGGTAGAAGGATAAAGGTGAGATGAAGTTACATTCAAAAGCTCTTATGGATTTTGTTCTAAATCTCCGGGGCTAGATGGTATAATTTCAGAGTGTTTTAAGGCTCAATGGAACATAATAGGATGTGACATAATAGTTGGAGTTCAACGTTTCTTTAATTCGGGTTTTATTTTGAAAGAATGGAACAACTTACTTGTGTTGATTCATAAAGTCCATCATCCTATACTGATGTGTCCTAGCTTCGACCAATAAGCCTCTGCAATACCATTTATAAATGTGTTTCAAGATGTCTAGTTGCTCGTTTGAGAACAGTTCTTCCTTTGCTTGTCACAAAGTATCAACATGCTTTTATCCCATGAAGGAGTATGTCTGATAATGTTCTACTATCTCATGAGATTCTACACTATATCAACAGAAAGAAGTCAGGTCTCTCTACTTGCGCAACTATTAAAATTAATCTTAGTAAATCTTATGATCATCTTCATTGGGATTTTGTTCTTAAAGTTCTAAGAGTGTATGGATTTCCTTGTTGTTGGATCCAATGGATTCACCAATGCATTTCAACTGTTTTTTTTTTCTCATTTTGATCAGTGGGAATGTTTCAGAACCTTTACTACCTAAATGTAGGTTTCGTCAAGGTGATCCTATTTCTTCCTATTTATCCATTCTATGTATGTACATCTACTCTAGAATGTTGTTACTTGCCGAGGACCTTAAGATGCTGAAGGGGATTAGTGTTACTAGGAGAAGTCCTTCTATCTCTCATTCAATTTTTTACTGATGATGCCATTCTATTATTTAAAACTTCCTTATCTTCTTGTCAGCAAATTATAGAAGTTTCAAATAGGTTCTGCTTAATTTCTAGGTCACAAATCAACCTCCTTAAATCTTATGTTAAGTTTAGCCCAAATACATTACCCCAAGATCAACTAAATTTTAAAGCTATACTTAAAATTACCCAAAAAAGCTTCCATGGGTACTCATTTAAGAGTTCCTATTGATATTCTTTGAATAAAATTGAATCACTTCAACTTCCTTATTGATTTGTTCTCTCGAAACTATTGTCTTGGAATGCTTTTCACCTTTCATAGCAAAAAAAAATTCTCATTAACATAGTTCTTGTTGTCATGATATCTCATGTTATCTCTTTCTTCCATATTCCTATTAAAATTGTAAATCGTTTGGATTCTATGTTGTGTTCCTTTCTTTGGGCTCATAAGGATAATCTAACTAAAAAAAAAAAAATTTGATTTTCTTGTTCTTTATTATTGTAGTATTATCTATTTTATTTTAAGAAAAAAAATGTTTTAGTCCATCGTTGAATTCTCATTAGTTAAGTTTTCTCGTATTAAGTTTGAGGTGGTATAATGTCATTAGTCTCGAGGTTTCTTAATGTTTTTATTATGTTTTGCTCGAGGACTAGCAAATCTTAAGTGTGGGGGAGTTGATAAGTCTCTATTTTATACATGACTTTTGCCCGTTATAGTACTTTTTGGAATAAGTTACTTATAATAGTTTTCTTCTCATATTTTAACGTTTTTATGAGTTAAGTTACGTAAGTAATAAAATTGATGAAAAGATGAATAAGATGTGCTTAATAAACTATTTGCTTGATTCTACTACCACAATATTTATAATGTTTTATATCCTAATTTGACTTTTTTTATTATTTATAATAGTGGTTTGTGTTTACTATGCGAATACCTTCTTGTTAGAGCCCATTTGTTTATTACTATATTGATATGTTTGTAGGTAAAATTATCAAAGGAAAAAAAGAGAGGAAGATGAACTCCTTCCACTAAAGCCCAAGGAAGCCACAAGCAGCAAAATTATTAGAAAGAAGCCCAAGAAAAGCCACACTATTTTCACATCAGAAAAAGAGACAAAAAGGAAGAAAGAAAAGAGGGGAAGACACCTAGCCTAACTCTATCAAACGGTAGCCACAAGAGGATCGAAGGAAGTAAAATCCAAAATATGAATCTACAAGGATGGATATCCTATTTTTCTTAAAAAGAAAAAAAATCTAATCTTTTTGAGGGATACTGGGAGCAAAACCCTTGAGCACGCACAACAAAGAGGTATAAAAGGAAGACAGAAGAAGTTAACGAGCGGAGGCGGCAGACTCAATCAGAAGACGCACGGCTGCGGAGGGTTATTGACGGAAGTCAAAAGTTCATCTGATTTGAGTTCTTCTACTTCTTTAACTTTTAATTATTCAATTGTTGATTTTGTTTAATTAGAATGTTAGGTTTTAATTCTTCATTATCATTCAGCTGGATTTTCATTAATTTGATGTCTGGCTAAGTATTCATGTTCTAGGATGGGGATCTAGTCCTTAGATTTATGTTGATGGATTGAATTATTATGTTGGTTATACTATATTTATGCAATTTGGTAATCTTGGATTGATTTCATACTTTTAATTTGGCCAATTGATTGTATGTGTGAGGTGTTGGATTAATAGCGGAAGTGAAAGTTCAGTACTAGTCCGTGGGATTATCAAACTTCAAGTGGTATAATTTTAGGAATAGTTGTACTCTTGGTGTTTCTGCTAAGAAATTGAGGATTGTGATTGGTTGAGAAATGAGATGTGGGCCCCAAGAGCGATCGCCTGAGCTCCGGTATCCGTACACCGGAATCCTGCAAAACAAAGTTAGACTACCCCGGGGGTGTTTCCGGGATCGCCCCTCCGACGCTCAAGTCAGTAAAGGGTTGAGGTAGAGAGAGAAGTACTATCTAGAGAGAGATGCTCTGGTTTGTTAGGTGAGAATTCAATACCTGTTCATTGATGAAGCAGTTGGCTCTTATAGTGTTGGGGATTTCCCAGACAGGAAACATTGTTCAGATGGGCCTTTTTGGAGTCAATGGGCATGTTACCTTTTTGGGCAATGATTGCTTCCCTACTTTGAAGATTTCCCTAATGCTGGTTGATTAGGTCAACCTTCGCGTGGGACCCACAGCTGCCACCTGTCCCGGGCTTCAGTAGGCTTTTATGCACCTTCATTGGGCCGCTGATTAAATGAGCCCAAACAATTAGCCCCACGCCACGACGGGAGACCATGGAAGTCCGCTTGGAGGGAGCTCGCCTGTGGCGGAATAAGCGGGGAAAGGACCATGGCGTCGGCCCGAGTCCCCTCCTTGCTGGAGGGATGGAGGCCGACCGGGTCACTCCACCAGTGAACAGGGAATGGAGTGAGAATGCCGACCAGGTTATTCCTTGGTGGAAGAAAACATGCCGACCAGGTCATTCCCCGGTGAGGGAAAAATGCCGACCAGGTTATTTCCTGGTGAAGGAAAGACGCCGACCAGGTTATTTCCTGGTGAAGGAAAGACGCCGACCGTGTTATTTCCCGGTGAAGGAAAGACGCCGACCGGGTTATTTCCTGGTGAAGGAAAGACGCCGACCGGGTTATCTCCTGGTGAAGGAAAGCCGCCGACCAGGTTATTTCCTGGTGAAGGAAAGACGCCGACCGGGTTATTTCCTGGTGAAGGAAAGACGCCGACAGTGTTATTTCCTGGTGAAGGAAAGACGCCGACCAGGTTATTTCCCGGTGAAGGAAAGACGTCGACCAGGTTATTTCCTGGTGAAGGAAAGACGCCGAAGGGACTTGAAGCCACTCGGATGAGGGTCTAATGAGCCCCAAATGGTCCGAGTGGGTGCTAGCTGGTACTTGGCTAAATCCGACCAAGTACAGAAGCGACTCGGCAAAGGAGGAGGGCTCCTGTTGGCCGAATGAACTTGAAGCTACTCGGATGAGGGGCTAATGAGCCCCAAGATGGTCCGAGTGGGTGCTCGCTGGTACTTGGCTAAATCCAACCAAGTACAGAAGCGGATCGGCAAAGGAGGAGGGCTCCTGTTGGCCGAATGAATCTTGAAGCCACTCGGATGAGGGGCTAATGAGCCCCAAGATGGTCCGAGTGGGTGCTAGCTGGTACTTGGCTAAATCCGACCAAGTACAGAAGCGGCTCGGCAAAGGAGGAGGGCTCCTGTTGGCCGAATGAATCTTGAAGCCACTCGGATGAGGGCTAATGAGCCCCAAGATGGTCCGAGTGGGTGCTAGCCGGTACTTGGCTAAATCCGACCAAGTACGAAGCGGCTCGGCAAAGGAGGAGGGCTCCTGTTGGCCGAATGAATCTTGAAGCCACTTCGGATGAGGGCTAATGAGCCCCAAGATGGTCCGAGTGGGTGCTAGGCGGTACTTGGCTAAATCCGACCAAGTACGAAGCGGCCCGGCAAAGGAGGAGGGCTCCTGTTGGCCGAATGAATCTTGAAGCCACTCGGATGAGGGGCTAATGAGCCCCAAGATGGTCCGAGTGGGTGCTAGCTGGTACTTGGCTAAATCCGACCAAGTACAGAAGCGGCTCGGCAAAGGAGGAGGGCTCCTGTTGGCCGAATGAATCTTGAAGCCACTCGGATGAGGGGCTAATGAGCCCCAAGATGGTCCGAGTGGGGTGCTAGCCGGTACTTGGCTAAATCCGACCAAGTACAGGCGCTCGGCAAAGGAGGAGGGCTCCTGTTGGCCGAATGAATCTTGAAGCCACTCGGATGAGGGCTAATGAGCCCCAAGATGGTCCGAGTGGGTGCTAGCTGGTACTTGGCTAAATCCGACCAAGTACAGAAGCGGCTCGGCAAAGGAGGAGGGCTCCTGTTGGCCGAATGAATCTTGAAGCCACTCGGATGAGGGGCTAATGAGCCCCAAGATGGTCCGAGTGGGTATCAGTACCTCTCGAAGCTCAGGATACATGGAGCCTCGGCATTGGCCGAGCTGGAAGTACCCCCTGGAGGCCTTTGGCGTTTCAACTTCCTTTGGATCTGAAAGGTTTTTTGCTCGAATATGTTGAACTCCTTGCTTAATGGGTTGAGTAGGTCCAGTTGGGCCGCTATTAAAAGCCCGTTTAGGCGACGCGGGGGGGTTTGCGTTGCACATCCCCCGAGATCCTCCTATATAAACCTGGGAGGAGAGAGAAGTGGAGGATCATTTGCTCATTTTCTCATTCTCTCTCTCTCAAGAATCTCCAAATTCTATCAATCCTCTCAAGTTTTCCTTCCGGTTTCTTCGTCCGCCAGTGCACGCGTTTGTTTTTAAGCTTTTTTCTTTTTCTTTGTTTTCTTTTCGAATAATTTCGGCCGACTCCCTTGTGCATAAATAATGGGAGATTCGTCCGAGTCGTCGACACCTCCGACCTCACCCTCTTACAAATTGTCCGAGGAGGTGAGGGGAATGGGAATAACTTTGGTGTCGACGATAATAAGTTGCCCCGACCCCTTGGCTGTGCCCGACGCGGTTGCTCTTCCGAGCCCGTCTTCTTCGGTGGAGGAGGAAGCCGAGGGAGTCATTCCTTACCCTTGGGAGGTGTCGTTGGCTTATCCTCCTTCTCGGAGTTACTTAGACAAGTATTTGTCTTCTGATGTAGTAAGGATCATGCCGAGGGGAGCAGGAGAAGCATCCACATCGGGTCGGGAGCTGGAGTATCCTGACCTTGATCCGAAAGGGGGTCCAGGCTCTTTCTTCCCCGAGCCGGGGTGATCAAATCGCTGACCGAGGACCTCCGGGTACGGCAACCAGGTTTCAAATAAAGGACCCCTTCTACTTGGTCCGACCAGAGGCCCATCATACCGTGATCTCACCCCCTCCTGGTTGCATCGCAGTGTATTACAAATCGTTGAATATGGGGCTTCGGTTTCCCTTAACCCCTTTCGTGAAGGAGTTGCTGAACGCCTATAACTTGGCGATCTGTCAAGTCTCCCCGAACTCCTGGGGCGGAATCACTGCCTTTCAAGTTCTGTGCAACCTAATGGATGTCCGACCGACCCTTGGATATATATGATGCCGACTGGCAGTACCACTACACACAGTTTGAAACCGACTACAAAAGTGCCGACCGGCTATATAAATAAGCTATTACAATATGCCCCTATTGCAAGTAACAAACGTCATACATAGTACTTCTTAAGATTGCTCGCATTCCAAGGTCGGGCCAAGGGGACACCCTCGCGGATTCTAGTCGGAATGTGCCGGGCTTGACGATTTCGTTACTTTGTAAGGGCCATCCCGTTAGGTCCTAGCTTTCCCTTCAGGTGTGAGAGCCCGGTAGCTTCAACTTTCCGAACAACCCGGTCGCCCGGTTGGATTGGACGGCTCCTCACTCGGCGATTGAACATCCGAGTGACCCTTTGCTTGTACCGAATGGATTTTAGCAAAGGCGTTGCCCCTTGTTTTCGGCAACGAGTCTAGGTTGACGGGTTTTTCTTCCTCGTTCTTCTCGTATTCATAGAAGGTCATCCGAGGGGATGGGATGCCAATCTCCACGGGTAAGACAGCCTCACTCCCATACACGAGGCCGAATGGTGAGTGACCCGTGGCTTCTTTGGTCGTAGTCCCGGCCGACCACGGGACCCCGGGTAGGTCATCAACCCATGCTCCTTTGGCCGCCTCCAAAGACTTCTTGATTCCTTTGAGCACTATCTTGTTGGCCGCTTCGGCTTGCCCGTTTGTTTGCGGTCGGGAGACGGCCGAGAACTTGGTTTGTATTCCGAACCGAGCACAATAATCTCTCGGTCGGGCTGTTGAATTGTCGCCCATTGTCCGAAATTAGGACTCTGGGGACTCCAAATCGGTAATGATGTTTCTCCAAATGAAGGCCTGGACTTGCTTATCCGTGATGGAGGAGAGTGGTTCGGCTTCATCCATTTGGTGAAGTAGTCGATGGCGACTATTAGGAACCTTCTCGACCCGAGGCTGCGGGAATGGTCCGAGTAGGTCCATGCCCCATTTGTCGAATGGCAAGACTGCTGAATTGTTGTTAGTGGGGTGGTTGGTGCTCGGGGGATGTCCGAATGGATCGGCGGGATGGACATCTCTTCACTAGTTCCCGAGCGTCCGCTTTTAGGGTTGGCCGTAGTATCCGGCTCGGAGAGCCTTTCCTCGCTATGGTTCTCCCTCCTTGGTGACTCCCACAGGCCCCTTGGTGGATTTCCCTAAGGACGTAGTCTCCTTCTTCGGGGGTAACACATTTAAGCAGGGGATGGGTGAAAGACTTCTTGTAGAGCTGATCCTCATGCCATAGGAACCATCCTGATTTGCGTTTGATTCGCTCGGCCTCCTTGTTATTCTCGGGTAGTTTACCGTCTCTCGGGTATCCGACCACCTCATCCATCCACTCGGATGTCCGATTTAACATGAGTTGCTCCTTGGTATTGATGCTTTGGGCCGTAGAAGGACTTCCCACATGATTGCTCGGGGAGCGACCCTTCTCGCCGAACTAGCCATTCGGGCTAAGGCATCGCCTTGTTGATTTTCCGACCGGGGTATGTGGGTGATATTGAACCGAGACATTGCTTGATTATTTTTTCGGGCCTTGGTCAAATACATTCTCATGTTGTCTTCTTTGGCCTCGTATTCCCCGATACCCGGCCCACAATCGTTGTGAATCGGATTTGGCATTGATCACGGTTGCCCCGGCCAAGATGCATAACTCTAATCCGAGGATCAAGGCTTCATATTCTCGCTTCATTGTTGGAGCTTAAGAACTCGAATTTGATGGCATATTCCATCTTTTTCCCGACCGGGGGTTTGATGACCAGTCCGGCTCCGCAACTCTGTTTTGGTAGACGAGCCGTCTACTGCAGCCTCCCAGCTATCTTGCCTGCTGATTGGGGGCCTTGAGGTGCACTCTGTTATGAAATCGCCCAAAGCTTGGGCTTTGATCGCTCTCCGGGCTCATATTCCAACCCAAAGTCGCCCGCTGATTCGCCCATCGGTCATCCGACTAGAGTGGTTCCTGCTTTCAATGAGCTTCCCGAGCGGCCGACTAGTGAGGACCTTTATAGGATGAGCTTGGAAGTACGGTTTGAGCTTCCGACCGGCCATTACTAATGCAAAGACCATTTTTTCCACGTCGCCGTATTTGGCCTCTCGCTCCTCGAAAGGCGTGGCTAACGAAGTATACGGGGTGTTGTTTTTCTTCTCTTTTCGGCTATCAAGACTGCGCCGAGCGCGTATTCGAAAATGGCCGGATAAACGAACAATGTTTCCCCAAGGGGGAGATCAATTTTGGGAGAGTTAGGAGATGTTCTTTTAGGGAAGCGAAGGCCTGGTCGGCCTCATCGTCCCGGTGAATTCTTTTCTTTTCGGTGCTCAAGAAGTGCAAGCTCTTATCCGCCGAGCGGGATAGGAAGCGGCCGAGGGCGGCCGGATGCCGGTTAGGCGTTGTACTTCTCTTACATTCCGCGGGGTTTCATCTCTACTACGACTTTGATTTTGTCGGGATTTGCTTCGATCCCTCTCTCATCAACTAGGAATCCGAGGCATTTACCCCCTTTCACTCCGAAGACACATTTCTTCGGATTTAGCATCATGCGGAAACGCCTCAAAGTTCCGAGGGTCTCCCTTAAGTCGAAGGGTGATGGCTATGGACTTTGCTTTTGACGATCATATCGTCAACATATACTTCTATATTCCGACCAAGTTGGTCCCGGAATATTTTGTTGATTCGGTGCGCCGATACGTGGCCCCTGCATTTTTCAGCCCGAAAGGCATCATCTTATAGCAATATACCCCCCTGGTTAGTGATGAATGCCGTATGGACTCGGTCTGCTCGGCCATCGGAATTTGATGATACCCTGCGTTTGCGTCCATGAAACTTAGGAGGGCGTGACCCGCAGTTGAGTCGACCAGCCCTATCAATTTTGGGTAGAGGGTGGTTGTCTTTGGGACAGCCTTATTTAGGTCTGTGAAATCCACACACATTCTCCATGCCCCACTCTGCTTCTTGACCAGAACCACATTAGCCAACCATTCTGAGTACTGGCATTCTTCAATAAATCCCGCTTCAAGCAATTTCTTAACTTCTGCTGCCGCAGCATTTCTTTCGGGGCCTTGATGCCTCGTTTTGCTTGATCGGCCTGAATCCCTCTTTGATGTTAAGTTCATGGCACATCACCTCAGGGTCGAGTCCGGGCATTTCATTGGCTTCGTAAGCAAATACGTCCCCGTACTCGTCGAACCCGAATGATCTCGCTTCTCGTTTGAGGGTCCATGGCCTTGCCTACTCTCGAGTCCGACCATGCTCTTCATCGATGATGACTTCTTCATCCTCCTCGCCTGGCCGAGGGCGCTCGTATTGTTTGGGATTCTCCGTAAGGTATACCCCGAGCTCATTTGGAGGCTGACTATCTTCTCGCTTTCTCTTCTTCGAGTCCTCTTGGACGTCGACCTTGCTTTTTAAGCTGTTCACATAACACTCCCTGGCTGCTTGCTGATCCCCCTGGATCTTTCCGACTCTACCTTCATCGGTTTCGAATTGCATGAGGAGTTGATAGAGGGAAATTGCAGCTTTGACCTTGTTCGAGTGGGTCTTCCCATTATGATGTTGTATGGCGGGAGGATGTCCACCACTAGGAAATCAATCGGTAGGCTTCTTCCTTTGCCCTTCTCCCCTATCCGAGTAGGCAACTTTATTGACCCGACCGGGTGCACAGAGTTTCCCCCGAAGCCTATGAGTGGCTGATTGAGTGGGGTCACATCCTTCTCAGTGTATTTCAACTTCTTGAGGCATTCCAACGTAATTATATCGGCTGAAGACCCACTGTCCACTAGCACTCGTTTGACCCTTGTGTTGGCCACTTTGAGCTCGATGACCAAGGGGTCATCATGAGGCGTGTGTAGTGGCCCTCTTGGACTCCCGAATGTCATTGTAGGGGCGTCGGGTCGGGGTTGATTGACATCGAGAACCCGATGCCTTAGACTTTGGAGGTGGGCTTTGCGTGATCGGCCGGTTAGGCCTCCCGACGCGAAGCCACCGCTATGACTCCGATGAACCCTTCCGTGTCTCCACCGTTGGATTGACCGACTTTTTTGCTTGCCCTTCTCTTCACTAGTATGCTTGAGATACCGGTTTAGCTTCCCCGATCGCCTAGGTTGTTAAGGGATTTCTTGAGTTCTCTACAATCCTTAGTGGTGTGCCCGCATTCTTTGTGATATTCACACCAAAGGCTCTTGTCTCTTCGAGAGGCTGATGTTTTGATGGGAGGTGGTCGAGGGAGAGTAACTTTGTCCTTTATATCCAGGTATATCTCTCTTCTGTTTTTGCTGAACCGGGGGTCAATGCCATGGTCATTGAATCTATCTGACCGACCCCCGTCTTTCGTTTCTTCGATCGATCCCCGGCATTTCCTTCATCCTTCCTCTTCTTGCTCCCATCGTCCGAGTGACGGCATATGTCGGTCGCTTGGATGAATCTTTGAGCTCGAGTCATCGCTTCGAGAAGGTTTTGACTTCGTTTTCGGCCGGGGACCACCTTAGCCGACCAGCCGGGAGGCCGACATCGGCGCGCGAATGCTACCGCGTCCTGTAGATCTGAAATCTTCAATGATTCTTCATTGAATCTTTTAATATAGTCGGCCAGGTTTTCATTCTTTTCCTGCTTGATGCCCATTAAGTGAAGACTCGTTTTCTTTTGTCTCTTCCCGGCAACAAATTGTTGGACGAATAGGTCTTCAAGGACCGAGAAATCTGTTATAATACCTGCCGGAAGCTCTTGAAACCAGCTCAGGGCCAGACCCTTGAGTGTCGTCGGGAAGAAACGACACCAAGTGGCCTCGCACCCAGTCTGAACACTCATTTGAGCTTTGTATGTTGCCATGTGATCATCCGGGTCGGTTAGGCCCGCGAATGGCTCGACAGAGGGCGTTTGACCTTTCCCTGGATTGGGCGCCTCGAGAATGGCCTGGCTGAATGGGACCATGAACTTGAGTGCCCCGCTGTTGATCCGAACGGGGTTCGACTGTGCTGAATCACCATGACCCTCGCGCTGAGCGGCCTTTTTGTTTAATATGTGCCTCGCATCATAACCTTTGCTGAGGCGCTTCTCGTTGAGGAAGTGCCGAGCATCATTTTGGTTCTGACCCACGTTGCCCCGAGGGGATTTTGATATGTGAGTCTCTTCAGCAGGCCTAGCTGATCTTCCTCTAGATACGAGTCCTGTCTCCTTCCCTCGCCTTGATCGGCGCCGGCCCGGTTGGCCGTATTCCCTTGCCCCCGATTGCCGCGGCTAGGCCGACCGTGATTCTCTCGCCCGAAGGGAAGGTACCGGGGCTTGGTCTTTAGGGGGCGAAGGGGGATTCTTGCCGCAGTTGCCAAGCATATCTATCGTGCTCGTTGCAAGGTTTGCTGAGCCGAGCGGCTATCATGCTTATATCCCGTGGTTATAAGGCTGGGGTCGGCCGTGTCTGTAATCTGGCGAGGGGTCCCGCTCGTCTATGGACCGCTTCGCTTCTTCAGATCCGAGTTTGAACGGTCGGTGTTTTGGGCCGTTCGGACCTTCGTTGAAGAGATGGGGATGGACTCCTCTCAGATCTCTGAGCATGTGCTGAGGGCTGACGGGTGCGGGTGCTCTTGGCTGGGGCCATTGCAGAATCGATCTTAATAAGTGGTGGCGAAGCGGCTTTGATTGTAACTTCCCCACAGACGGCGCCAAACTGTTTCTGCTAAGAAATTGAGGATTGTGATTGGTTGAGAAATGAGATGTGGGCCCCAAGAGCGATCGCCTGAGCTCCGGTATCCGTACACCGGAATCCTGCAAAACAAAGTTAGACTACCCCGGGGTGTTTTCGGGATCGCCCTCCGACGCTCAAGTCGAAAGGGTTGAGGTGGGAGAAGTACTATCTAGAGAGAGATGCTCTGGTTTGTTAGGTGAGAATTCAATACCTGTTCATTGATGAAGCAGTTGGCTCTTATAGTGTTGGGGATTTCCCAGACAGGAAACATTGTTCAGATGGGCCTTTTTGGAGTCAATGGGCATGTTACCTTTTTGGGCAATGATTGCTTCCCTACTTTGAAGATTTCCCTAATGCTGGTTGATTAGGTCAACCTTCGCGTGGGACCCACAGCTGCCACCTGTCCCGGGCTTCAGTAGGCTTTTATGCACCTTCATTGGGCCGCTGATTAAATGAGCCCAAACACTTGGGGTAGTCTTTTAAATGAATTTAATGCTCTTAACGAATTTGTTCTAATTGTTATGTTGACGGAAGTAACATGAGATTAGCATAAGTATAGATTTTCCACCTTGGAAGAGGGGATAATATATATTAGGAAATTCAGACCATTGCAACTAAATATTTTTACCCGACGATCAATTCAACTCCATTGAAGAATTTAGGTGGCGAAACCCTTGTCCTAGAAGTACTTCTCATTTCTCGTTACAGTTCATATTTTTTCTGTCATTGTTTCTTAGTAGTTTACTAGTTAGTTTGAGTTCTAGTTTATCACCATTTCATTGAACCCATATTGTCTAAATAGTAATAGCTGTCTCTTACTTTGGTAGTTGATTATACACCTCCTTGTGGGAAATGATACCTTGCTCACCTATACTATTATAATTGACCCGTACACTTGCGGATATTTAGGTATATTTTAGGCCGACCAAACCTGAAACTTCACTTCATCTTTTCAAACAATACCCTCTAGCTCAGAGTATTTGGCAACACCTCAACTTTACTATTCAACCCCAACAAGATGATCATTACCCTTGTTCTGAATGGATCATCAATCACATCCTGCTGTTTTATAGCGATGATGGTCAACAAAGTGTTCGAATGTGAAGATTTTTTGGGCGGTTCAGAGATTTTGGCTATATAGGCATGATAGGGTCTTTAGGAGTGCTACCCCTGACATTTGTAGTATTATCAACCTTATTCACACCTTTGAAGCTGATGACGTGTGACTTCAACAATTATCTTTCCTCAACAACCTAAGAGTTCTTCATCCTCCTGAATGCGATAATAGCTTTCCTCCAGGTTTTATTGGAGTTCATCTGGGTAGATCTAGAGTTGGATTTTATCATCATAAAATCAAGATAGATGCTGCATGGTTTAAACATTCTACATTAGCGGCTTTTCTTGGGTTTTGGATACTGCTACCCATACCTTTTTGCATAGTGGTGGTGATTGTGGTGTTGCGGTTTCCGCTCTTCATGCTCTTCGTAGAGTTACATTACATACTTATTGCACTTAACCTTGTCAACTACTTGCAGGTGCCTCTCTCAGCTCCAATCTCTATCAAGTGGACTCTCCATCATATTCAACGTATAGCTCAGAATTTAGAGTGTTGCTTTTTGCTGAAAGTGAATCGTGCACAAGTACACAAATCTCATGAATTAACAAAACAATGTGTTCAAACTTGTTCACGATTCACTTCTAATATTTAGTTGGTTTTTCCCCCTTTGTACAAAAAAAAGAATGCCAGTTCATAATTGTTTAAGCAATAAACAAGAACATTTGGCGACCAACAAATCATGGATGTTACTTTCTGAACCATGTTCTTTCCTTCAATAGAAAATTGTAGTAATATGGGCATATGTTGCCCCATCTTATTAGGCTGATATAGGAGAGAGAGACCTGAAAATCCATTATACTCGATTAAAGTTTAATTTAGAGGAGGGAGGAGGGATTAACTCATTTTGGATTACTTTATCCTAGTCGGTGTTCATGGATGGGACGACCTGTAAACCCGACCGTCCCACCCCACTATAAAAGTGGGCTTGGACAACCAATCTAAAAATTAATTGACAAATTGGGAGTCCAGACTGATCCGTCAAAATTAACGGTTGAGTATGGTCTTCACAAAATTATTTATGGGTCGACCCGCTGACAATATGTTTTTCGCGTCGTTAAACAAAACCCCCTAAATCATACTATCTAACTAACCACTAACCTAAGTATAATGGCAAGTAAGGGTCATTATTCCACAAATACTAAGGCAATCACCGAAAATGTTAATTATAATAAGCTAGGATGAAGATATAGTGATATGAGATTTATCAATTACCAATTTAAAACTATTAAATAAAAGGAACTAGGATAGGGGAATTCACCAATTATTTCGATCATGAAAACAATTAGGAAAATAAAGGGGTAGTCTAAAGAAAATGAATTAAAGGGGTCATCTAACAAATCCCTAATAACTCTTTCAAGCTAAAGAGGGTTACTCAAATTGGAGACAATGTCTTATTTTCATGTAACAAACACCAACTCAAGAGCATGATAACAAGATGATTAGAATAAATCCCTTAACTAAAACCCTATTTTCATGCAAGTTTTGTTGAGTGAACAAATAGGGATTCAACTCTACAATTTTATATTTCAATCCTTCATTGAAGTGACTAATTAATAATTAAGTTTCCATGGAGGCCAACAAGAATAAACCAACAATAAAGCTCCTATTGTTCATTTGATTTCATTTTCCAAAATAACCCCAAATATGACCCAAAGGCTCATGATATCATTAATGGCTTCATCCTCTTCCCAAAATAAATACTCACAAATCATAATAAATCATAAACTAAAAGACATTTACAACTATTAACCTGAACTATAACACTAATCTAGGATGAACAAAATGAATGAAAATAAGAATGTAAAGCAAGAAAATATGAGAAAAAGTAAGAAATTCTCATTAAAGTTGCAAGGAGCCTCCAAATCTTCAAGTTTCCTTCTTAGATTCTTCAAATTCCAAGCTTTCAACAAGTTTCTCTCAATTCTCTCTCCAGAAGATGAGAGTTTCTCTCTCTAAAAATCCTAAATAAAACCTCTTACTAAGCTTATGGAGGCTAGTCCTCCTTCCTCTCCTTCAAAAGTTAGGAGTTCATCCTTTTGTAAGATTAAAACATCACATCATTAAACGGGTCGAAAAAATAGGGATTTCCGCATAGATCAAGCGGAACGGGTGCTCCATATAGTTTGGAGTGGGCTCTTCATATAATTTCGAGCAAGCAGGAGGTTTTCTGGGATTTTGGAGCGGGCGCTCCAAACAATACGGGGCCGACGCTCTGTTTTGGCAGACCTGCCAGACTTCAAAGAGCCATATCTCTTTTATTTTTCATCAGAATCTGGATTGTGACCACTTGTTGGAAAGATATCGTGCCAAGATTTCATCTCCAACTTAAATCACTGAAATATATTTAGTGTGCTAAAATTTATGACCATTTGAATTTTACCTTTGTGCACAAATCCTTCCAAAAGCTCTTATTTTGCCAATTAGGCGTTGCAGTAGTTTTCAAGCCCTAATGCAACGAAATTAGGAGCTGCATTTACCCTTTAATGTAGTACTGCAAAATTGCTACACTCGATGCTTGGTGTGTGGTATGGAGACCTCTAAGGTTGATCCTACAACATCAAACACAAATCGGCATTACCAAACCCGATATAAATAGCCAAAATAACTAATATTCACAAATAAGCTACAAATAACTGCACATCAACCATCAATGTCCATTTTTTCTCTCTACTTATTAACTATAAACAAAAAGTGAAAAATGATGTGTCAACAATCATACAAAAAGAACGAAATTGAATTAGGAGCACAACAATTATACCCAAAGATGTTAGAAAGGCCGAAAATTCAATGGTGTTCCGTAAGAAAAGTGTATTCAATCATTGCAATTCAATTTCTTGCTACAATTGCTGCTGGTCTTATAGTTTTTTGGTATCGTCCTATGGCCCACTTCTTCACTTCTAGTGGTGGTGGTCTAGCTTGCTATAACATCCTAATATCACCCCCTTTTTTTTGGTAATTTTATCATTTCATTTTTTAATCTTTGGTTTTGTGAGTAAATGTTAGATCTTGTTTGAAATTTTATGGGGTTTTGATGAATTTGTGTGGATTTTTTTGTTTTCTGGATTTAGGTCCAGAATTGAATGGGTTTTTTGGTGAATTAAATTGGTGTTTTAATATGAGTTGGTGGGGCTTTTTTTAGGATGGGTCTTATTTGAAATGTTGTGGTCGATGGTGGAGAGGAGTTTGGTGCCTCTGTGGTGGTCGTTTGGTTGATGAGGAGAGATGAGAGAGAGGGGTGTTGACTGTTGAGGAGGCAGAAGAGAGATAAGGTATAAAATGGTTCATAAAAACAATTAATTAAATTAATATTAACATTAAATTATTTTTAAATTTAATAAATCTAATATATATAAACGTCGAGCCAATTACATATCAACAAGTGTCATGTTTAACCTATTAGATAGATTACCAACCGGTCATACACCATTTAAGAAAATACCCTAGAAGCTTGACTTGTTCCTACATACTCAAAAGTATGACTTATTTTGAGAAGACCGGCAAAAGGTTAGCTTATTTAAGACAATTTTTCCTAATATAATAGTAGTACTAGTAGTGGTGATAGTGATGATGGTGGTACTAGTAGTAGTAATCACAATAATAACATTAACAATAATTATAATAATCATAATAGCATTGGTAATACCAATAATCATAACAATGATCATACCAATAATAATAATAACAACAATAATAAGTTTTTATATATAAGCATGATCTAATGATATAATCTTATTTTTTGTGATCTAATCTGATATGAAATAAGTAGAAATAAGGTGAACTAAACATAGCCCTAGTGGCTGGCAGTATAGGTGGATGATTGTTGTACGTAAATCTATCATTCCCATTTAGCGGTTGAACAACCCACCTACCTTCTCCCTATAGGTGATGAGACCAACCCCCTCAAACTGCCCCATACATACTGTCAGCGGAAGCCCACTCCCTCCATGCCTTCCTCTTCTTCATAGCCCCTCCTCCTAGTGCTGATTCCAAGGGTACGATGAGTGTTTGCAGCGCATGGAACTGACTAACTCTCAGGCTATTCAGCAACTCGAGTGTCGTGCGAACACTATCCACACTAACCATCATCTAGCCATGTTTCCTACGTATGATGAATATTGCAGGATATGTACTATCGCTCAGGCTGGTCCACACCCTAGTGTGGAATCGCATATGGTGGTGATGCTGGGGCTAGTGGCGTCGGGTGATGATGAGGACAACGTGTAGGAATATATAGATGCATATAGCGGAATTTCAGGAAACAATTTCCTAACATCTATCATAGGATCGCAAACATAATCAAACATATGAATCACTCAATAGGGATTAAATATCAAACCTTTGTAGCGTGATTTCCCTGTTGTATGCAAGCTTTGAAGATCCGAGAGCCCCAAGTGTTGCTCCTCTAATCAGTCCACGAGCACCAGTTGAACACCAATGTTTGCTAGAACGGAAGAGAAGAAATCTCTTGCTTTTAGGTGGTATAGGCGCCGGTTAGGGAGAATATATTTGGGTTTCAATTCTCTCTCTCTTGTGAAAAGAAACTGATTAATGAATTGATCACCTAAGCCCTAATATTATATCCTATATATAATAGAAGAGTTATAGGCTAGTTAGGAGAACTAATTCTCCTCCTATTCCCCTTTGGACCGGCCCAATCCTAATCCTAAATGGATTTGGATTGCTTTGTCCAACTTGTGCTACAATGTGTGACCTCATAGGATTAATCTATTTTAGTTATAGGCCCAATCAATATTGTCCTATTAATCATATTTATTCTCTAGCAAGAAAATACGATTACTAAAAAATTAACTTTATTATCTTCATAATATAAATCCTATTTATATTTAGTAATTGCCGGGATGTCTAAGGACATATTCCTTCAATCTCCCATTTGTCCGAAGACAAGAGCGCAATGTTAAATTCCTTAAGTCACTTAATGTCAAATTTGATAACACAATGTTATTCTCAAATTTTGTTCCTTGATCGCTGAGTTCGAACTGCTCAAATAAGGATTAACTCTTTAATCCTATTCCGCATGGCCATGCAATTTTCCAGTTCTCGCTCATCAAGAGGCCCAAACACCATTCCTATTTAATGGGATGACTTATCCACTCTTGTATGACCATAACTCCCACTCAATTCTTAGCCCACCTGATCACTGCCTTTATAACCTCCTTTTACGGCGCGGCGTTTAACAGTGTCAAAGTTAAACTAATTATGTTGTGGTTATTAAGACAT
This sequence comes from Beta lomatogona, assembly GCA_947646795.1. Lineage (NCBI taxonomy): Eukaryota > Viridiplantae > Streptophyta > Magnoliopsida > Caryophyllales > Amaranthaceae > Beta > Beta lomatogona. The sequence continues at coordinate 1,245,609 of CANSNZ010000207.1, forward strand.
ACTCATGTCTATGGAATCCACTAAATATAGTAGTTCGATTCTACTTTTAGAATCTAATTAGGTCAAGTCTCAATGTATCAACTGTACATCCATATAATCAATTAGACATCTCTATGTCTCCATAGCCCATGTAACTGCGCTATCAATCAATTATACACCAGTCTATAAAATAAATCACTTATGTCCAATGTAGTGATTTAGACTAGGGACTTCAAATAAATTGTGATTTTCAGTTCACTTTATAGGGTTCCAATATCAAAACGTTTTCGATAATCCTATTTGAAAACACAAATTATTTGGACATTTTATTTAATACTAAACCAAACAATTAAATAAGAACGGAATTTTGTTGATAAACATTTCAAAGCATAATAAATGTCATTACAATTTTAAACATGAAGTAAACAACCTAAAGCCATTCTCCCATATGCTTAAGCCCCATAGACCTAGTATGACACTCATGCTTAGGTTGAGCAAGCGGTTTAGTCAGAGGATCTGCTACGTTATCCTCAGTATGAACCTTGCTTACTTTCACATCCTCTCTTCCAACGATCTCTCGAATGAGATGGAATTTCCTGAGCACATGTTTAGACCTTTGATGCGATCTGGGTTCCTTAGACTGAGCAATGGCACCATTGTTGTCACAATACAACTCAATGCCATTCTCAATGCTAGGAACTACACCATGCTCACCAATGAACTTTTTGATCCAAACAGCTTCCTTTGCTGCATCAGTTGCTGCAATATACTCAGCCTCTGTTGTAGAATCCGCGATGGTACTCTGCTTAGAGCTCTTCCAGCTCACAGCTCCTCCATTGAGACAAAACATGAAACCAGATTCATATCGGAAATCATCTTTGTCACTCTGGAAGCTTGCATCGGTGTATCCAGTAACAAGCAACTCACTATCTCCACCATAAACCAAAAAATTATCCTAAGTCCTTCGCAAGTACTTAAGGATGTTTTTCGCTGCAATCCAGTGCCCATCTCCTGGATTTGACTGGTATCTGCTGCATATACTCAAAGCATATGCAACATCCGGTCGAGTGCATATCATGGCATACATAATGGATCCTACTGCAGAAGCATTGGGAACATTACTCATACGCTTGACCTCATCAGGATTCGAAGGACACTGAGTCTTGCCAAGTGTTATGCCATGTTGCATGGGAATGAAACCTCTCTTGGAGTTTTCCAGCTTGAACCTTGCAAGAACCTTATCAATATAAGTCTCTTGGCTAAGTCCAATCAGCCTTTTCGACCTATCTTTATAGATCTTTATTCCCAATATGTACTCAGCCTCTCCTAGGTCTTTCATAGAGAAACAATTTGTAAGCCATTCCTTGACTGACTCAAGCATGGTCTTATCATTTCCTATGAGAAGTATGTCATCCACATACAAGACCAGAAAAGTAATACTACTCCCACTTAACTTCTTGTATACACAAGATTCCTCTTCATTTCTGAGAAAGCCAAATTTCTTGACTGCCTCATCAAACCTGAGGTTCCAACTCCTTGATGCTTGCTTTAGTCCATAAATGGACTTCTTAAGCTTGCATACCCTCCCTGGATTTTCTAGATCTTCAAAACCTTGAGGTTGTGTCATGTACACATCCTCTTTCAAGAACCCATTCAAGAAAGCGGTTTTGACATCCATCTGCCATATTTCATAGTCATGAAAGGCAGCAATCGCAAGGATTATCCTAATGGACTTCAGCATGGCTACTGGTGAGAAGGTTTCATCATAGTCAATAACATGAATTTGTTTGAAACCTTTCGCCACCAACCTTTCTTTGAAAACACTAATGTTTCCATCCTTGTCTGTTTTCAACTTGAAAATCCATTTGCATCCAATGGGTTTTACCCCATCAGGCAAATCAACCAAGTCCCATACTTGACTTTCAGACATGGAATCCATTTCAGATTTCATGGCCTCAAGCCATCTTTCGGAGTCTTGACTATCCAAAGCATCTTTGTAGCTAGTAGGCTCTTATGATTATAAAATTGTTATTTTAGAAATTTCAGTCAAAAGGAAATCAATATATCTCTTTGACGGAATGATGGTCCTACTAGACCTACGTTGGGGAACAACAGAAGAAGTTTCTACCTCACTAGGTTGAGTGACTTCGCATGGAGTATCTCCAATTGGGACGGTAGGAGGTACGTGAATTGAATGCACCACCTCCTGAGCATTTTCATGCCGGGCCGCCTCTGATGAGGTGTTAACCTCATCCATTTGTTGCTCATCTCGAATTTCTTCGAGATATACATTTCTCCCACTTGTTTTTTCTGGAAATAAACTCCTTTTCCAGAAAGACACCATTACGAGCAACAAACACTTTGTTTTCGCTTTGGTTGTAGAAGTAGTATCCCTTAGTCTCTTTTGGGTAACCCACAAAAAGTCATTTATCAGATTTGGGTGAAAGCTTATTAGAAAGTAAACGTTTTACATAAGCTTCACAACCCCATATCCTTAGAAAAGACAATTTTGGAACGTTTCCTGTCCACATTTCATATGGTGTCTTTTCCACTACTTTGGATGGTGCTCTGTTAAGTGTGAATGCTGCTGTTTCAAGCGCAAATCCCCAGAATGAAATAGCTTGATCAGCAAGACTCATCATGGATCGAACCATATCAAGTAGAGTTCGATTCCTTCTTTCAGAAACGCCATTTAACTGTGGTGTTCCTGCTGGAGTCCATTGTGAAAGTATTCCACAATCCTTCAAATGATCACCAAATTTTTGAGATAAATATTCACCACCACGATCGGATCGTAATGCCTTAACTTTCTTCCCAAGTTGGTTTTGTACTTCATTCTGGAATTCCTTAAATTTTTCAAAGGATTTCGACTTATGCCGCATGAGGTAAACATATCCAAATCTGCTCACATCATCGGTAAAAGTAATGAAGTAACTGTACCCTCCCCTAGCCAACGTACTTATGGGTCCGCACACATCTGTATGTATGAGGGCTAAAAGGTCATTGGCCCTTTCACTTGAACCTGTGAAGGAGACTTTGTCATTTTCCCCATCAAGCAAAACTCACAAGTGTCAAATGATTCAAAATCAAATGATTTGATAATTCCATCTTTATGAAGTTTCTCAATGCGCTTTGAGCTTATGTGGCCTAATCGACAATGCCATAGGTATGTAGGGTTTGAATCAATTGCTTTATGTTTCTTGCTGTCTATGTTATAGATGTGGGTTTCTAAGTCTAGCACATATAAACCATTTGATAACTTAGCGGAGACATAGAACATATCATTCAAATATGCTGAACAACAATTGTTCTTTATTGTAAATGAATAACCTTCGGAATCCAAAACAGGAATCGAAATAATGTTCTTTGTGATAGCAGGAACATAATAACAATTATTAAGTTCTAAAACTAATCCTGAAGGTAAAAGCAGACATATACTCCCACTGCCAATGTAGCAACTCGTGCTCCATTGCCAACGCGAAGATCTACTTCTCCCTTTCCCAATGTTCTACTTCTTTTGAGGCCTTGCATATTACATATAATGTGCGAGCCACAAGCGGTATCAAATACCCAAGAAGCAGAAGTTGCTAAGTTGACTTCTATAACATACATATCTGAACTAGAAACTCCTTTCTTTTGATCCTTCAGATACTTGGGGCAACTACTTTTCCAATGACCAACCTTGTTATAGGTGTAACAATAGTGCTCATCAGCAATTTTTGGTTTTGGTGTAGTCTTTTGCTTTTCAGAAGTTTCAGACTTGGCAACTTGTTTGCTTTCGTCCTTCTTAATAGCAATCCCAATCCTATTGAGCGATTGCCCTTTACTAACCATAAGAACATCCTCATATTCTTTTCTAGGCTGGTTAGGGATGTTTCGCTCAGTCTGAGTTAGCATTTCATGCATCGTTGCTTCCTCCCCTTGCATGTGAAAGTCTTTGAACTTTTGAGTTCTGAGAACGATTCCCATATCCCTTTCACTTGCAATGAAACGTACAACATTCAATTTGTCCTTCGAAAGGACAGAGCACAAATTACAAGTAGAATTGTTGGTGTTGAAATTGTTGTTACTAGACATAATTTCTACAAAAAATAATAAAGCAAGATTCAATCAATGTTTATCAAGAAAGCAATAATTAAACAAATTTTAATTACTACTACCCTTTATTCAAAATGAAAGTCCCCTATTGAATAAAGAAATAACCAAGATCCCCTCCCACTACAATCAAACGGACTTTGGCCCTGCCTTCAATTTATAGTAGTTGAGGTAAGTAAGCACTTTACTAATTATAACTAATTATAATTCTTGGTAGACAGGTTAAGAACTCCTTGTTTACTCCTATCTCTTAGCTTCAAAACCCAAAACTTTGTCTTTTGATGATTTTGTTGAGTTAAACCAAACATTAACATGTAAGTTTCAAAAAACCTACCCTACTATCCCCGGAACTATGAGCAACACCCTGCTTTGGCAGAACCTATTAATCATGATCTAAGGCTTTATAGGTGTTGTTTGGAAAAGCAATCAAAACTCAATATTACTTGTGGGGACCTAAGTTTACTAATGTGGTCAATTAATAGTGAACATATGAGTCAATTAACCACAAACAAACTTAGAAGCAAGCATTTAAACAAAATAAATGCAAGAAAATTATAAAGGCTATAATTAAAATGATCTAGTATGGCCCCTATACTTAGGAAAATAACTAATCTTCATGAATCCTCCCTTGAATCTCCATGGATCACCATCCTTGAAACTCCTTGGATCCTCATGCTTGATTACATAATTTGAATTAAATAAATAACGAAAATTTATAGTTACAAAAATACAAACGATTCGCATAACGTATTTAATTTTACATTCAAATTTAACGATTCACAAATCGTATTTGATTTACATAAACTTTAACGATGCACAGATCGTATTTTCTATCCTAGTTTTGGGCCATACTAGTCACAACATGCAAAATATAATATCATAAATATTACATTCAACATCCACGCATTTATAATATCAAATAAAAAAAACACAATCTATTTACTTATTAACAATTAATAAGCAAGTACAACTTTCCATAATAATTATAAAACTTAACAAATTTAAATTAGAAATTATTTAGGAAACTTTATTATTTTAATTCAATTACTCATTTAAACAAGGCAATAATCATTATTATTCACAAATTTGCAAAATAGGAAACTTTTGGATTTATGCTCAACTTTGGAAAATCAAATTTTCCCTAAAAACAATTATATTTTTTTTAACTAGTTGACTTATTGACCGTTGACCAGCAGCACAAGGCTGCCAGTCAACAGCCAGCCAAGCAACCCCCGCTGGATATCGAGAAACAATCTTCACCAACAACTTGTTTCACGCTAAACCACCAGCCATCACACAAAACGCTTCACGCGTACAAGAACGACAACCAGCAGCAGCGCTGCCTTCACCGCACACACACACCACTAAAACCACCGGCTAGCAGCGAGAATCGCCGGCCAATCCCCGCGCGTCTCACACCGCCGCAGCCGGCAGCACAAAACAATCAGAGAGCTAGGCCAGCAGCAGCGTGGGCCGCCGCGGTCCCCTTTTTCTGCCTCGCTGACCCAAAACGCCCTCCACCGTGGCTCCACCAGCGCTGGTGGGGCCACCCATCCATGGTGGGCAATCCCTTTTGAATTTTTGCAACAATTTACAAAATCTCAATTAATCTTTAATTAACAATTAATTTAAAGATTTAGGATTTAATTAGGTTATAAAAATCCGAAAATTTGTAGCAGAATATTTGAATCAATCAACAAATCTTAAACAAATTTTAAGTTTATTGAGATTAGATTTCAATGTATAATCTTTATTAACATTAAATCCAACAAGAATTCAAATTTAGGGTAAAAATCAAATTATATCCAAAAAATTTTTAGAAAATTAAAAATTAATATCCGAAAAATCCGAAAATATTTTTTAGGATGATCTACTGAATTACCATAACAAATAAAATCAAATATTTTAATTGTTATCCTTAAATTATATGAATAATCAAATTAAACATAAAATTTAACCAAAATTCATAAATAATATGATAAAATTCGAAAATTAGTGGGAAAAATAATCAAATTATTTTCAGCCATCATATTATTCTAGATCTATGTGGGTGATGAACATTAGATTTATTTAACAAATTAAAAATCAAATCTTTAATTGTTAACAAATTATTTCAATGATTAATCGAATTAAACATAAATAATTTTAAAACTAACAAATTTTTTTTTATAAAAATCCAAAATTTTTAGAGTGAATTAAACAATTTATTTTGTCCCTCATATTAAAAATTCGGACCTTATAAAAATATTTGAGCATAAATCACAATTAAATCAATTATTTACAATTTCCAATCAATTAATATCAAATATCAATTATGCAAATTCAAGCCATAAATAAATCATCCCTTAATTGAATAAAAATAATAACTTTGCATACAATTACATGATCATATGAATATTATGAATTAGGCAAAACTGATACCACTGTAGGAATATATAGATGCATATAGCGGAATTCCAGGAAACAATTTCCTAACATCTATCATAGGATCGCAAACATAATCAAACATATGAATCATTCAATAGAGATTAAATATCAAACCTTTGTAGCGTGATTACCCTATTGTATGCAAGCTTTGAAGATCTGAGAGCCCCAAGTGTTGCTCCTCTAATCAGTCCACGAGCACCAGTTTAAAACCAACGTTTGCTAGAACGGAAGAGAAGAAATCTCTTGCTTTTAGGTGGTATAGGCGCCGGTTAGGGAGAATAGATTTGGGTTTCAATTCTCTATCTCTTGTGAAAAGAAACTGATTAATGAATTGATCACCTAAACCCTAATATTATATCTTATATATAATAGAAGAGTCAGAGGCTAGTTAGGAGAACTAATTCTCCTCCTATTCCCCTTTGGACCGGCCCAATCCTAATCCTAAATGGATTTGGATTGCTTTGTCCAACTTGTGCTACAATGTGTGACCTCATAGGATTAATCTATTTTAGTTATAGGCCCAATCAATATTGTCCTATTAATCATATTTATTCTCTAGCAAGAAAATACGATTACTAAAATAAATAACTTTATTATCTTCATAATATAAATCCTATTTATATTTAGTAATTGTCGGGATGTCTAAGGACATATTCCTTCACAACGATGACTACACGGACGACTGAGGTCCATGTTCGTCTCTTTCCGCTTGTTGCAATGAAGGCATTGGCAAGTTCAGCATGGAGGAGGATGTCTCTTGTACATATGGTATTTCTCTCTCACTCTTTAGGTAGTTTATTACTTTCCTAGATTAGTTTAGCATAGCTAGTTAGTTTTTTTTTAGTTAATTAAAAAAAAGAGCAAAAATACAAGTTCATTAGACAATGAGAGTCAAGTTGGATAGTTGTTTCACTATGCCTCGTATCATCATATTTGTGTTTTGACTTTGGATTATTGATAGGCATGAAACAGTGATTGATCAACCGAGCATGGCATTTTTGTACATTGATTTATGATAAGAATCACAATTGTGGCACTCCTTATGTTCAACAAGCATGTTTAGGTTTAACTGTGAGCTTTTGTGCTTTAAAACTGCATATATTCTAGTTTTTCTTTTCATGTGTATATGCCCAATTCCCTAAGGGATGCTAGAACTTATGCTTTCTCTTCATTGATGCATTGACTATATGATAGCTAAACACAAATGATTATGACTCTTGTAGGAAATTGAACCACAAAACTAAACGGCCTTCGCTACATTTATTTAAAAAAAATCCATAGTTAACCACTCTGACTAAGCCTATTTCGTTTGATACCCATGCTATGAGCTCCTCATTTTCCAAAAATACGTTCCTCTACTTTTGGTTGTGAAGTATTTATGAATTGTGTGTTGGTTAGCATTTGTTTTGGATAGATTTGGTTATTAGTATGAGTACAAGTGAATGAAAAAAAGAGATTTGTGTACAAGAGAAGAAAAGAAAGGATTCTGCATTCTTATTTTTTAATCTCAAATGTTGCTCTCCTTTATCCTTCTTAGCTAGTAGCTAAAGTATAAAACTGTTGAAAAGGAGACAAGTAAGGATTTTCAAGAAAAGTAAAATGAAAAAAGAAAAAATTGAAAAAAGAAAAATTGAGTTAAAATTCTTTTCTTAGGTTCCATGAAAAAACAAAGGAGGTATGAGAAAAGACAATTGGTCATAGTTGTGTTGATGTTTAATATATTGTGTGGGTTGTTTCATCAAAGTTGTAGTAATACTTCACTTACTTGAGCACCACATTACAAACATATCTACCGCATGCACCCACTACCATTAGCCCCATTACAACCTCTATGACTCATATGATTTGATTGCATGTATATTTAACTAATGTGGAAAGATGGCTCAAGCCTATGGACTAACTTGGTAGAATTTGGCAATTGAGTGTCGATCACCCTTCAAACAAATGAGTGGAGAGCCCTATGATGAGATCCTTCTCATCAATTTATAGTGCATATCTAGTGGCCTCTTTTGATTTTTATCCATAATTGGTGCTTATTTGTTGAGCTTTACATATTATGATTTGTGGTATGCTTGGATTTGATCTAGAGTCAACTAAATGTTTTTTGCAACGATTTTATGTTGTGGTAAAATGACTATTGCTTCCTTGAACTTTTGATTTTCAGATAAGCTTTGCTTTGGGCAAGCAAAAGTCTAGCTTGGGGAGTTTGATATATTTTACCTGATTTTTTTTGCAACGATTTTATGTTGGGGTGAATAGACTATCGCTCCCTTGAACTTTTGATTTTCAGACAAGCTCTTTGGGACAAGCAAAATTCTAGCTTGGGGGAGTTCGATATGTTCTTATTTTATCTGATTTTATCCCCTTTTCCCTTGGCATTTCGTGAGATTTGGGAGCTCCTTTGGTTCTATTTTCCTAGGATTTTACGCTTGGGTGTTGTTTTGTTTTTCTGATCTTGTAATGCAAGAATCAAAACACAACTTTGGAGGTGCTTTCTAATTAATTTCACCCTGTGTATTTGAGCATTGTTGAAGGGAATAATCATCCTCTGAATACAGGTCCGAGGATGGCTAGTTCAAGAGCTGGATTATATTAGAGAAAACGTTCTCTTGATGACCTCCCGATCGGGCGAGGTATGCCCCGACAGGTGGGGCAACTTTACTTAGCGAAATCTGGATGTTTTGAAGAACAGATGAGAGAAGAAGAATTTGCTTGCCCGGCTCGGAGGATCTCATCCGGTCGGGCTAGTCGGAGTTTTAGTGAACGAAAAAGGCAGCTAAAGGCCGCCTAGTCGGGCTGTGCACCGCCCGATCGGGTGAGACGAGGATCTTATTGTAGTTGACAATTATTACCACCCGGTCTGGCGAAACCGTCCCGACTGCCCAGGCGGGTCGATTTTTATGCATCTTAATGCGCATGCTGTGCAGTTTGACTTTAATATATATACTTCTCCTTTTAGTCGAGGAAAACTACGTTTTATATCATTATTCAGTTTTTTAGTTTCCTAAGTACTTTTAATTTTTCTCAAGAACTCTAGATTTAGCTTTGAATATTATTTTCGTCCTCAAGTACATTGAAGATCTTAATAGAAGTAATTAATTGATGATTTGTTCTTCAATTGGTATTTTTCCTTTCTCTTATCTATTCTTCATTATTAGTTCATGATGTTAGCTTATTTAACTATGATTATGCTTTCCCCAATTATGATTGAGTAGTATACTTTCTAGGGATTTGGGGATCTATTTATTTGAATGATTATTTGCTTTGTTGATACGTTTGATTCTTGTTATTGAGTTATTTGTGTTAATTTGCAAGTTTCGCCAACTCTATTGATTATTATTGTAATAAAAAGTTGTAGATCAAGAGGTAGGATTTTATATAGGCTCTCAATAGTAAGCTTAGCGATGTATGACCATACGAGAGCCACTTAGTGAGCTTCGAGGAGGTAATGTTCAAGAGAAATTACATGTTCCCTAGTTAGATTGCTTTATTGAGTTTCTTTAGGCATTCTTAAAATCCTGAATTGCATACATAGTGAACCATTTCCCTAGTCTTTCTCTTGTTTGATATATGTAATTTGATTATTTGCAATTAGTTCAGTAAACTAACTCATTTTTTATCTGATTTAGTTAGTTTAATATAGATTTCACACATAATAGTATAGTTATCTCCCTCATGATTCGATCCTGACTTCCTTATTACCCAATTAGTGGACCTTAGGTTTATTTTTTATTAGGTGATGCGACTTTAGCCTGTCATAGCACAATGATGTTATTTTACTAGTGCTTCTATCTCCACTCATCGAAACTTTCTCTATTTCTCCTTGTTTTTTGTGCGCACCCTAGTGTCGTTGCTGCTCCTCCACCACTAATACTCCGCCGCTGCTGCCTTGCGACACCACATATCCTTCTTTTTCTTTTCTTTCATTCTTTTATTTCCTTTTTTGTTTAATCTTGTTTTTATATTCTTTATTTTACTTTTTGGAACAAAATTGACATGCTTTTATGATTGTATGTGGAATATGTCAGATATTGACATGGTTTTGTGATTGTATGTTGAATATGTCAGTTATTTATTATGTTTCTATGGATTATTGCATGATGCAAGCATGTAAGAAGAAAATTGATATTTATTAACCAAATAGATTAAAATAATATTTATCATTGGAATGAAAGAAGTTATGTGTTGTTTTAATGGGAACAATATAAGTGGGATTAAATTGTATTGTTGGGAACAATGAGCAATTTTTTGCCGAATTTAAAGAACCACGATAAAACTAAAGTAATAGGTCAACAACTCAGTACAACCTATTCCTTCATATACCTTATAGGTTGTAAAAACCTCGACCCCAAGGGATTCTAACTAGAACTCATCCACTAATAATAGGTCAACAACTCAGTACAACCTATTCCTCTAGACTTCCTTCTCTCGTTCCACTAGGAACACTAAACCCACAACAATCCCTTAACTGTTGTTACTCCCATTCTTGACTTCAATCAAAGTCCTCTTTTTAATACAGGATTTCACTCAAAATCCAAACCCCAAACTTCATTACAATATATGAATAAACACTATGTGAAACTCACAACAAGATTAGGAACATTGACAAGTATGAGAATAATTATTGGCACTGACACGAGAAAAACGTGTGCTCTCTTTTAACGTGTGGTAAGTGATACTTAGATAAATATGTTTATGAGTTATTTTTAGATGAGTGAGTTTACACGAGTAAACCCTACTTATCACTAAGTAACTCATTTCTTATCTTTTCCAAAAATAGAGCAACTTCGTTTTTCAAATATTAAGGTTAGTATTTATTTAAAATATCTTTTGTGATAAAATTGATTTTCAACCAACTCAAGTAATATGTAACAAAATCCAGTTAAATAAAATAAGAATTAAATCCATAACAAATTACTTGAGATAAATCACAAAAAAGATAAAAATAAGATTTTATTTAAACAAAGATAAAATCGGTTTTAACTAAAATCTTTAACTCTAAATAAAACCAAAAGATAAATATGAATAACTGATTTTATTCTAAGCATATTTATTCTCAGTACCAAATATCTACTCCTATACTAACGTTGAGTCCTTAGATTAGAAACTGCTCTGTTCCTAATCTTAGGAACATCACTTTATTCCAGCTTGTTGCTTGTCCCTTACAGATGTTCCCAAATTCTACTACAGACTTTGGAAACTCCGCTTCCAACAGCTTCGTGAAGTCTTCTGAGGTCCAATACTCCTCGAATCCTTCATTAACCTTGGCAAACTTATTTCATCATCATAAGCACTTTGTAGAATATTAGTCCAATTAACTTTGTCTTTCTTATATGTCATCTTCAAAACATAGGGTGAACAATTGCCCCCTTTTTGAGGATGACAACAAAGGTAAACTCTACAAAGAAATAAAGTAAGAGAGTTTATGATTAATTAACGCATCCGTGACTTTTTACTAAAACAAATAAGAAAAGAAACACATGATCCAAAAAAAATTAGTGAAAGTAATTTGCCTTAAATATTTTCCTCCTTTGTCATCTTCAAAAAGATATAGTAAGTCAGAAATAATGAGAAAGCATAAATAGGAATACAAGCACAATATTAAAGTATTCGAACTTTTGGTTAGCAAGAGTGAGGAATGAAACTTGCTCAAACTGTAATTTTATAATATGAGCCATCCAAGTGCAATTTAGGAAAAATTAGGGACACAAGTGTAAGCAAAATTAGTCCAATTCATTCACTCCTGCAGATGCGTACAAAGAAAGAAAAGAGAAAAAAAAAACATAAAAGGAACACACAAAAAAAAAAAAAAAAACAGAAAAAGAGAGTTTCTAAGGAGATGATTAAGAGGGAACAAAAGAAGATTTAAGGAACAGGTGGGGGTGATGAAGTAGGAATATCCTCAGTAAACGTTTCCTCTACAACCACTTACTCCAATTTTCCCATAACCTCAGCCTGATTTGCAGCTACTTGTTGAAAGAGTCCCTTGAGCCCATTTTCTATGATCTCCACCTTGGTATACAACTAAATCATTGCAGAATTTTACTTGTTGAAGGAGTCAATCACAGAGTTTGTTCCCTTAGACAAATGAGTGTGAAGGGAATTAGCTTGGATATGGACTCCTTCCTGATACATATGCGTCAAGGCGAATCAAAATATTCAATTTAGATGATCTTTTCAATTTCTGGATTTGGATCATCCTACAATCCAAGGTTGCAAGCGGTGTTTTAGTGTTGATTTTATGCCCGGATTTATTACTTACATGGGAGTATGATTGAAGCCCACATGTTGCTGCATCAAAACGGACGTGTGAAAGCATGGAGAAGATGGCATGTGTGCTTGTTAAGCCCAAGTACCGTTTGGGCATGAGTTTTTGTTGTATTTGCTTTTGTTGTTTTATTTTTAGCTTGTAATAAAGCCAAGAGATTACTCTTAAAGTATCTCCACTTGGCCAGCTATTTAGAGTGTGTTTAGGAGCCTAATGAGTTCATTATTTGCTGATTAGGAGATGCTTGTAACAACTCATTAAATGAGCATCAACATCATTAGGGGCTTGATTTAAGGAGTTTGTAACTCCTTTGTGGCTGTTCACCTATGGAATGTTTCAAGGAGATTTTTGGCTATCTTTCTTCTTCTCTCATTCCTTATATAAGGAGAGGTAATGATATGAGAAGATCAGTTTTCGATTGAATATAAAAAAAACCTTATGTTTATAGTTTATGCTTTGAGTTTGTCTCAAGTGTTTGCTACCCTTATTACTTTGAGTGAGTCTTGAGTGATAAGCCTAGGAGAGATTGAGTGAGTCTTATCTCTGGCCTAAAACCTCAAGCCATTGAGTTAGTTCTTGTGGTTTGGCAACTATGCTTAGTTTCGAGTGTTTCGTTGTCAAAGTGAGTGTTCAATAATCCTAAAGTTTAGAATCATCAGCCAATCCTTTGGAAGGTGTTTTTAGACTTACATCATCTAGTATCAGAGCTTTGGCGTGGAGATCTTGCAGAAAAATCGCGTTTTAGTGGTAAAAAAAAACGGGCAGAATACATCCAGTTTTTCGTCTGACTATGATGGGCTATTTCTTGGCCTTCATGAGTCCAAATTGGGGGATTTTTTTTTTATTCTGCATAACTTTTTGTCTAGAATACTCAAAAAATTTGTCAGATTTTTATGAAATTTTTAGCTATTAAACTAGGCACGTTTTTCGCGATTGCGCCAGAATGAAGCAAATCCAGCATACAAAACTTCAAACGAAGATTACTCCTTCATCCGGAAAGCTTTTCAAGAGTTTATTTTTTTGATTCTGCTTGAAATTTCCTGAATTTTTATAATCTGTAAGCCTTTGAGAGTCTCAAGGCCATTTGAAGTTTCGTTTTGTTGTTCAAAGTTACGGCAGTTTTACCCCTTGTAATTGTAATACTCCAGCAAAATAGTAAAATCATGGCTGATGGTGACCTTGCTAGGATGTTATAAGTCATAACTCAAAAGTTAGAAAATTTACAGAAGAAATCAGAAGAGAATGACGTAGATAACGTGCAACAAAAGACTAGAATGGATACTATGACGGAAATGTTGTTGCAAACTAATAGGAAACCGAATTACTTGAGAAATGTTGATAATAGTATGACTTATAACCTTAGGCAGAATGATATTTTCCCAAATTTTGATGGTGATCATGATAGTGAGTTTTGACTACGAGGGTTATGATGATACAAAGAGGTTTAAACTTGCTACTTCGAAACTCAATAAAGGAGCTGTTGTATGGTATGAAAATCTTAAATCACGAAGAAGAAAAAAAAGGGAAGGATAAAATTGATTCGTGGGAGAGATTAAGCAAGAAAATGAGAGACAAATGGGTAGGTAAAGGAATATGGGCAAGAACAACGCTTGACGTTAACCAATCTTCATGAGATAAAAGAAGCAGTGAAAAATTCTGAACACCTAGTTCTCGATACTTTTTTTCCAACAATTTTCACACATGAAATTGAAGATGTTTCTGATTTTATAGACCACATATTTGATGAGAATGTTGTTGTTGATCAAAAGGAGACTAATGCAAAGGACTTATTAAGGAAAATTTGGTGGTTCCTTCTTTAATGGTCGATGATGGTTCGGAGTCACCCAATGACTATTGTTTTGAACTTACAAAAAAGAGTGTTTGTGAAATATTTCGATTCCATTTTCGAGCCCCCTCCGAATTGGTTACATCATACTTTTGGGGTTGATGAGAGCATTGCTGATCATGACTATGATCATCAAGTTGAGGTTCAAGATGATGTAGTCTCCAGTTTTTCATGTTCCCGAACATCTTTTTGAAACGTCGGACCAAAAGTGCATATTCGTCATCTTTTGTATTTGTTTCATCATCTTCATCAACTTTTAGGGCTATGGACTTTTGCGTAGATGGTTCTCCATTTTCTGAATCTACGATTCATGTGTCATCAAGGAACCAACAAGTTGTTCCAAATTGAACTTGGTGAAGTCTTTGGTTTCCTGCAAGACAGTACTTTGGCCATACATCTATCTTTGGGTAGACTTCTAAGAACTTTACATACTTGTTCTTCAGATGTGATAACTTTTCCAAGAGAAGCTAGCTCATTAATTATATTAGTGAATCTAGTAAACATTTCTTGAATAGTTTCCTTTGGTTTCATTTGGAACAATTCATGATGATTCATTAGAAGATCAAATTTGGATCTTTTTACTTCACTTGTTCCTTCATATGTGACTTCTAAAAGATCCCATATTTTGCTTTACCGTTTTGCACCCCATGAGACGATTTTGTTCATGAGGTCCAAGACTACAATGCAATAATTTTAAACCAAGAGCATTCATTTCAACTTTAATGAAATCTTCTTTAAATTCAGACATGGGTTTGGGAACTACCTCATTTTTGTCATTTCTAGATGTGACTTCAAAGTCTCCAACTTTAATGACTCTCCATACATGATAATTCTCGGCTTTGATGAAGATTTCCATTCGGTTTTTCCAGTAGGCATATAACTTACCAATCGGAGGCCTTTGAGTGGAGTATCCTTCTTCAAGCTTTTTAGTTGTATTCGTTGTTCCTAACCATAATCTTACTCGTCGACGTTAACCGCTAAATTTAAGAGCATTGGCTCTGATATCAATTGTTGTTTTAATGGGAACAAGAACGGGGGGTGAATTGTATCGTTGGGAACAATGAGCAAATTTTGCGGAATTTAAAGAATAACGAGAAAAGTAAAGTAAACAGACAAGATATTTAACAAGGAAAACCTTCCTAGACCTTATAGGAAGTAAAAACCTCGATCCCAAGGGATTTTAACCAGAACTCATTGTCTAATAATAGGTCAACAACTCTGTACAACCTATTCCTCTAGAATTCCTTCTCTCGTTCCACTAGGAACACTAAACCCACAACAGTCCCTCAACTGTTGTTATTCTCACTCTTGACTTCACTCAAAGTTCTCTATTTAATACATGGTTTCACTCAAAATCCCAACCCCAAACTTAATTACAATAAATGAATAAACACTATGTGAAACTCACAAAAAGATTAGGAACATTGAAAAGTATGAAAATAGTTGTTGGCACTGACACACTAGAAAAACTTCTGCTCTCTTATATTGTGTAGTCAATGATACTTAGAGAAATATGTTAATGAGTTAATTATAGATGAGTGAGTTTACACGAGTAAATCCTACTTATCACTAAGTAACTCATTTCTTATCTTTTCCAAAAATAAAGCAACTTTGTTTTCAAATATTCAAATCAGATTTTATTTAAAATATCTTTTGTGATAAAATCGATTTTCAACCAACACAAGTAATATGTAAGTAAATCTAGTTAAATAAAATAATAATTAATTCCATAACAAATTACTTGAGATAAATCACAAAATAGATAAAGATAAGATTTTATTTAAACAAATATAAAATCGGTTTTAACTAAAATCTTTAACTCTAAATAAAACCAAAAGATAAATATAAATAACAGGTTTTATTCTCAGCATATTCTCGGTACCAAATATCTACTCCTATACTAATATTGATTCATTAGATTAGAAACTGCTCTATTCCTAATCTTTGGAACAACATTTTATTCCAGCCTGTTGCTTGTTCCTTACAGATGTTCCTAAGTTCTACTACAGACTTTGGGAACTCTACTTCCAACAGCTTCATCAAGTTGTCTGAGGTCCAATACTCCTTGAATCCCTCATTAACTTTGACAAACTTGTGTTCATCATCATAAACACTTTGTAGAATATTAGTCCAATTAACTTTGTCATTGTTATATGTCATCTTCAAAACTTAGGGTCAACATTATGAAATTAATTCTCTAATGATTTCAAGTTATATTATAATATTACTCTTTATTATTGTAGTCTTGAATGAGTAAAGGGAAAGAATTAATTAAATTGGTTATGTGATCATATTTATTAATTAAAAATAAAAGAGGTTGTTTGAAAGTTATGTGCATTACCTGAATTAATTTATGCAATTTTGATTAAGCTACTAATTACTTATTTTTACATGAAGCTACTAATTACTTAAAGTGAAAATAGGATAAGAAATAAAGCTCTATAATAGTGCAAATATAGTGTATTGAACAAGGTGGGTTGGTGCTAATGGTGGTAGCCCATGACTTTTCTAGCCGAATGTCAACGTGTCATTTTCTTTTAATCGAGATCTCACAATTGATTTTATGGCTTAGTGTCGCAACTAGTTCCATATCTTTATAAGATGTTTTGGGATGGATTAACTCGTGCGATGCTTGCTCCAAGTTAATAAATTATTTAAAAGTAAAAGCGAGCTATGTTAAGTATTTAGAGTCAATAGTTGTAATACAATCATATTTACTGCATGTGTTGTATGTTCCTAGTTCTATTTTGTTATAGTTACATGTTTGGTCTTAGCTTGTACGTGCTCATCATTGTTGATTATGTGCTTTATGTTTTTACCATGCCTTGTGTCTTATGATCTTAGACGACCCATCTCTACCTTGATATTGTTTGGCAAGCACTCACTTGTATCAATTGGTCATAACAACTATTTTTAGGTTGGAGATCATGATATATTTTGGGAGTGCGTCTACTTGAAATTTCTCTTTTTGCTTGATTTATTTATTTATTTGTTTATATTATTATTATTGTTGTTGTGGTTGTTATTATTATTATTATTATTATTATTATTATTATTATTATTATTATTATTATTATTATTATTATTATAGCCTAAACTATCGATGGCTCGGCTTGAGACACATGGCTCCATCTGGACCGCACACGTATCCCACTAAAAGACATTCAGAAAGATGGTTTAACCATTGGGTTTTGCTCAGGTGGGAGAAAAAGGCTCACTTTCTGGCCCAAAGGTTAGTCAGAGCCCAAATCCCTAAAATGGCTGCTGGTGATTGGTTGATGATCCATCTCCAACCATAGCCTACCAAGTGTCGTGATTTGATTGCCTAGCCAAGTAGGTGCCTTTATTCTAGGGTACCATGAAAAGGCACCAGTCATATCACAACCACTATAAATACCCCAAAAATCAGGAGAAAGGTAATTTAATGCAAACAGTGTAAACTTACTCTGTGGAAATACTCTCTCACTTTCTCTCTCTATTTCTACTTTTTCCTTCAAACTCCTAATTCCTGACTTAAGCTTCGGAGGGGGAACCACCACCCAAACCTCCAGGGTGGGTCCCTTTTTTGCAGGTTCGGGAGCAAAGCTCAGGTTCAAATCCACCAGATTCAGACATTGTTGCACAAGTCTCCAATTGAAGAACATCTAGGGAAAATAGTTTACTTGCTAGACAAGTATACTAAACATTTGGCGCCGTCTGTGGGGAGATGCAACGATGACTGATTGTCAATCATCCAATGTGGCTAGGAATCGAAGTTTTCAGATCAATGTCGAAGACACAGTAGATCATGAGATCAGACCGCCTCGAGGAAGGGATAGACCTCCGTCCATCGTCAAGGTCCCTGGACAAAGCCAACAACCTGTCATTCAGGAGAATCTTGAACGTCCAGTGACAGCTGCCCATCTACAGAACGTCCTGAATGACTTCCAGAATAAGATGGCATCAGTCGTCCAGGTTCAGATCAAGAACAACATGTTGTTTTCCCAAATTAACCCGGAGCCAGCAGCTAACAATCCAGTTCCTCTTAGCGGACGTTCCCAAGAGAATCGTCTAGGTCCAAGTCGACCTGTTTGTCAGGAACCCTCTAGGAGAACGGCCAAAGAAAAGCAGTTAGAAGGCAGTGAGTAGCGAAGGAAGATGGACTGGAACCTGGTGGTTAGGACCCGGGATAATGTTCGTCCAAATGGGCATCGAATGGAAACAGATGCCAGGGAATACCTAGAGGCAAAAAAGCTGCTGCATTACAACGGTCGGCCACAGGGCCTACACCGTACTTGAGAGACCCTACTTTGAGGATACCATCCAGAATAGAAGGACGAAATTTAGGCCCTTCTCTTGTCCGTCCAAGATAAGAGAAGCCGGTGGTTCAGCCAATTGTTTATAGATGTCCAGCCCCTGCAAACACTTCATCTAATCCTGTGTTGAAAGAATACTGGAAGGAGTTCATACCCATTGAGGGATAGCTAGGAGCCATCCGGATTAACTAGCCTACTCCATTCTCGGCCAGGATCATGGAGGCGCCCCCCTTCCTAAAGGTAAAACTCCCTACCATAGAGCCTTTTGATGGAACAACCGATCCAGATGATCACATATCCGCTTACAAGCATCAGATGTATGTCCAAGGAGTAGATGATGCTACTTGGTGTAAGAAATTTCCGGCAACTCTGAAGGGAGGAGATCAGAATTGGTTTAACAATCTTCCCCCCAATTCAGTCAACAATTTCACTGAACTCCGTTTCTTGTTTACTAGTCACTTTGTTGCCAATCGACAGGAGCAAAAAACAAGCATGCACTTGGGCAAGGTCGTCCAAGGACCAAAAGAAGCTCTTCAGAGTTTTGTTAAGAGATTCAATCTAGAAGCCCTGCAAATTCAAGACCTCAATGCTGGTGTGGCCTTTGACACCTTCATCAGGGGTTTGAGGCCAAGAAGTTTCAAATTTGATATTGTGAAGAAGAAAATCACCACTCTTGCAGAAGCCTTAAAAGAAGCCGAAGCGTTTATACACGCCACTGAAGTATGTGCGGAGGCAAAACAACCTGAGTCCAAGAAGCCTGAAGAGGTAGCTCATCCAAAGAAGAGCAACCCTAAAAAGGCTGAGACTTGGGCTATAACCTCCACAACTACTTCCTCCAGAAGAAGCAAGAGGAAAGAACCTGACACTTCAGCTAATCCCATTGAATTCAGCAAGGACAATACTCCATCCTTATGGAGATAAAGGACCAATATGAGCTAAAGGCCCCGGCTGAAATGAAGACCCCTTACCGGAATAGGGACAAGAGTAAGTACTGCCATTTTCACAAAGACTGTGGTCATGAGACCAATAAATGTAAACATCTTAAGAGGGCATTGGAGTTTCTAGCTCGAAAAAGGAAAGATGAACTCATAATTACCCCAAGGTGGAAAGAAGTTTCAGAAGAGAGATGACCGTCAGAGTAAGAAGAAGTAATGTCAAAGCACTGACGAGGATGTCGTCCTTGTTATCTAGAGAGGATTTGCTGCTGGAGGGCCAACCAACAGGGGGCATAAGAATTATCTTAGGGAGCTCGGCCAAGTTTTGTTAACAGACAAGACAAAAGTTGAGCCCTTTCCCAAGGTAGTCGTCAGCGAGCAAGATCGGGGGAGGCTGAGGACCCCCCATGATGATCCCTTGGTGGTGGAGATGAAAATAGCTAACTTAAGAGTAAGGCGGATTCTAATTGATACCGAAAGTTCCACGGACATCATTAGCGCCGACTGCCTATCTCGACTGAGGTTTGATGAGAAGGACTTGGTCCCCGTTCATCACCCAATCATTGGGTTCGGGGGAGGGATCATTCATCCTATAGGGACCATCACGTTACCCGTCCGAGTTGGAGAGAAGGACTCCTCGCGAACTTTGTTCATCAAATTCTTGGTTGTTAGAGATTTGATGGCTTATAATGTCATTCTTGGACGACCAACTCTTAATCATGTTAAGGCTGTGATAGTAACTCACTTAATGCTTATGAAGTTTGAATGTAATGGTGGTCAAATTAGCTCCTTGTATGGAGATCAGCAGGCAGCTAGGGAATGCTACCTAACTACTCTGAAGCCGTCATCATGGAAAGCGAGCAAGCAAGACCAGACGAAGGTTGCTGGCGAAGGGAAGGTGTCCGAAAATGTGAAGGACCAAGTGGCCTCCCAAAGAATGACACTTGAAAGTCCTCAGACGCAGGGTGCTCCCTCAAGGAAGACGTCTGAAGCCCTTCCCAGCAAGAAAAGGAAGTATGTGCTCGTCAAGGAAGAGCTACCCTCATCTGGAGAAGTGATGGCCATTATGGGCGTGGCTATAGAACGCCCAGAGCCGGTAGAGGCCCCAGAAGATGTTTATTTGGACGAAGCTCGTCCAGAAAGAACCTTAAAGATTAGATCTTCACTCTCCCCTGGATTGAGGGGCACTTTGATCAACCTACTCAAGGAATTTCAAGACGTTTTTGCTTATATGGAATTGACCCAGAGGTGGCCGTCCATCGGCTAAATGTCGATCCCAGCTTACAGCCTGTTCGTCAGAAGAAAAGGCACTTGGGACCGGCTAGGAACCAGGCGGTCGATCAAGAAGTTCAGAAGTTGTTGGAATCACGCTTCATCAGTGAAACATATTACCCAAACTGGATTGCTAATGTGGTCATGGTACCAAAGCCCAACGGCACATGGAGAATGTGCGTGGACTACACTGATCTCAACAAGGCCTATCCTAAGGACAGCTTCCCCTTGCCTAAGTTAGATCGGCTGGTAGACTCCACGGCTAGCCATGCTTTGTTAAGCTTTATGGATGCTTATTCAGGATTTCACCAAATACTCATGTGGCCGGAGGACCAAGACAAGACGTCCTTCATCACGGAGAAGGGACTGTATGGCTGGCTGAGGATGCCTTTTGGCCTCAGAAATGCTCCAGCCACCTTCCAAAGACTGATCAATACGGTCTTCCAGCCACAATTGGGGAGGAACATGGAAGCATATATGGATGACATGATAGTCAAAAGTCAGCAAGAGGGCGACGATGTTGGTGATTTGAGAGCAACTTTTGAAACTGTCAGAGAGTACAAGCTGAAATTGAACCCCAAAAAATGTGTCTTTGTTGTTTTGGCGAGAAAGTTCTTAGGCTTCTTAGTGGATCAGAGGGGCATATAAGCCAATCTTGAGAAAATCCAGGCTATTCTAGACATCAAGTCCCCGTCCAAGATTAAGGAAGTTCAGCACCTGACGGGTTGATTGGCTGCCCTTGGCCGTTTCTTGTCTAAGTCGGGAGATAAGTGTCATCATTTTTTTGCTACCATCAAGAAGAAATCCAAGTTTGAATGGACAACAGAAGCTGAACAAGCACTTCAGCAAGTCAAAGATCACCTTCATCAGCTACCAAGGTTGGTCAGTCCAGGCGAGGGGGAAAAACTGTTTGTATACTTGGTCGTGTCCCCCCAGGCCGTGAGTGTTGTTTTGCTGGCAGAGAAAGACTCGGTGCAAATCCCCATATACATTGTGAGTCATGTGCTCAAAGATGCGGAATGTAGATACTCGCCGGTCGAGAAGTTTGGATTGCCACTTTTTATGGCCAGTAGGAAGTTGAGGTGTTATTTTTTGGCTCACAGTATACTAGTCTACACTGACCAACCTCTGAAGCAAGTCTTGAAAAAGATGGAAGCCGCCGGACGAATGCTGAAGTGGGCTGTTGAATTGAACATGTTTGACATATCTTTTGAACCAAGGAAAGCTATTAAGGGGCAAGCTTTGGAGGATTTTATAGTTAAGCTCACTCGGCCAACTATAGAGCCAATACCTGATCCAGCCGAAGGAAGAAAGCATTGGATGCTCATGGTTGATGGATCATCCACTATCAATGGATGTGGTGCAGGAATTATTTGTCAATCTCCAGACGGAGATAAATTTGAATATGCGCTGAGGTTCCAATTCCTAGCGTCCACTAACGAAGCGGAATATGAAGCGCTTCTGGCTGGGATCAAGATGTGTAAGGCTGTTGGGGCTTTAGAGATTGAGGCCAAATCAGACTCTCTCTTAGTTGTCAGTTAAGTCAAAGAAGATTTTGAATGCAAAGAAGCCTCAATGAGCAAATATATGCGTCTGATCAAGGATGAGATTGAGCCATTAAAACGATTTGTTCTCGACCAAGTAGCAAGGTCAGAAATCATCAAGCAGATGTTCTCTCAAAATTGGCCAGCTCAGCTGACGGTGATGCACCAAGAACAGTGTTTTGGGAGGTTAAACCAAAAAAGATGATTGACCAAGAACAAGTTATGTTTCTTAGCAGAGGGGCAGTTTGGATGGATCCTATAATATAATTCAAGAAGACGGGACGGCTGCCTTCAGATCCTGTAGAGGCTAAGTACGTAAAAGCCTGAGACAAGTGGTTTGAATTGTGGGATGAAACCCTTTATAAGAAGTCATTCAATCGTCCTCTGCCCAAGTGTATCACCAAGGAAGATGGACAAGAAGTGCTGAAGGAACTCCATGAAGGAGCTTGTGCATCCCACATTGGGGGAAGAGCATTGGGGGAAAAAGGCTCTAAGGACTGGGTATTACTGGCCTACCTTAAAGGAAGACGCTCTTGCCTATGCAAAGAAGTGCGACAGTTGTCAGAAACAAGAAAATATGCATCAGAAGCCGTCCAACTACTTAACTCCCATCTTGTTCCCACTTCCTTTTGCCAAATGGGGCATGGACATTCTGGGACCCTTCCCTGTAGGCGCTAGGCAAAAGACATTTGTAATCGTAGTTGTGGACTACTTCACTAAATGGATAGAGGCTGAAGCTATGTAGGGTATAACAACGAATGATGTAAAGGGTTTTATCTGGAAGAACATTAAAACTCGATTTGGCATGCCGCAGTCCATCGTCTTCGATAATGGTCCACAGTTTGAAACGCCTAAGCTGAAAGATTGGTTGGCAGAAAGGGAAATCAAAGCCCCATTTTGCTGCAGTCGCCCACCCATAAGCCAATTGGCAAGTAGAGTCGTTCAACAAAATTCTATCGAACGGTATCAAGAAAAAGTTAGACAACGCCAAGGGTCTATGGGTGGAAGAATTATAGCTGGTGTTATGGTCCATCAGAACTACGGCTAAAAACTCTCTAGGAGAGACACCCTTCATGTTTGTCTATGGTACCGAAGCTGTCTTGCCCATTGAGATTGAAGAACCCACCTTGAGAGTTATGTTGTACATAGAGGAAGCCAATTGGGCTGCATTACACACGGCCTTAGACCAAGTACCAAAGGTCAGGGGCAATGCGCTGCTAAGAATGCAACTGTGCAAGCTGAGAATGGCTCGGGACTTTAACAAGAGAGTCGCTAGACGACCACTCAAGGTAGGTGATTTGGTTCTACAGAAAATGGAGGCTGTTGGACGAGCTAAGGAGTTGGGGAAGCTGATACCAAACTGGGAAGGACCCTATCTAATCGTCCAGGAAGTGCGAAGTGGAACATTTCGTCTCCAAGACATGGATGGACGGCCAATACAACGCACCTGGAACTCCGACACTTTGAAGAAGTACCACGTCTGATTGCCAAGAATGCTACAAGTAGTTTGTAAAATTCATATATTGACACTTGGTCAAGCAAAATTCATATAATATAATTTCTGCTTCCTCCTCATATACATTGTTCCTCTATTTTTTACTAAGTTGTTCACTTTGGGGCATTTTTACCACCAGTTAGTCTAGTGGTCTAAAAGTGACATTAACTTAGACAAAATTACAAAGAACAATAAAACGTCCAAAGTAAAAGATAGACAATGAAATTCAAAACAGGGAACACCCATTTCTCTGACGAACATCACTCCCTCAAAGAGACCGGCCAAAGTGTAGTAAACCTAAAGGGTGCATCACACATATGGCCAACCAATTGACAAAAATCTCTAGTAAGAGAAACATCTAAAAGGGAAGCTGCCCAGAAGTAAGCAAGCCTTAGTAAAGGAATCTTACTCTCAAATGCAAGGACAGCTAAGTAGTAAAGGCCCTAGTAAGGGTTCACTACTTCAAGACGAGCGTTGCTTCCTTAAGGAAGCCGGCCAAACCATGGTTCGTCCATAAACAACAACATATAAATTGCCTACAAATATCTAAACTCGTCCTAAATGAAAGAGTTCACGTTGGCTCGACTAATGTTGGCCACTCTCTTTCTTGGTGCAAAGCTCGTCCAGAATACAAGGATGAGCTAAGCCCAAGAAGGGGGGGACACAGCTCAAACCTTGGAACTTTTAGGACGAATCAAGTTTGAGGGACGAGCCACAATTATACTTAGCTTCTTTAAGGAAAGTCTGAGGATTGTCCAAAGACAAGGATGAGATTCACCCTTTCCTTAACTAAGTTAGAAGGTCGTCCGAAAATCAGGACGAGCCACAATTATACTTGGCTTCTTTGAGAGTCTGAAGATCGTCCAAAGATAAGGATAAGATCCACCCTTTCCTTAATTTAGCTAGAAGGCCGTCCGAAAATCAGGACGAGCCACAATTTCATTTAGCTTCTTTGAGGAAAGTCTGAAGTTCGTCCAAAGACAAGGATGAGATTCACCCTTTCCTTAACTAAGTTTCAAGATCGTCCAGAGATAGATGAAAACAGTCCGAAGCAGGACGAAATTCACCCTTCCCATAACCAAGCCTGAAGACCGTCCAAAAACAAGGACGACACTCACTCGAAAGCAGGACGAGCTTTATCTTTACTTGCACTAATGTCCTGAAAAAATTATGAAGATCGTCCAAAGGCAAATGCAGGTTGCATCTATTGCTAAATTAAGTTGCAAAGAAGTGCAATAAAAGCAAGGACAAGAATGGGCAAAAAGTCATTTCATTATATGCTCGTCATAAATGATTACAACTTAGTCTAAAGCAAAAAAGAAGAGACTAAACTACAACGGCAAACAAACCAAGAAACTTAGTTACATAAGCCTAAATCTGGGCACTTCATTCAGCACCAGTTCCTTGGTCGTCCTCAGGAGACTCTTCCTCGCCAGCCTCCTCTTCGTCTGAGTCCAAGAATTCAGGAGGCTCTTCAGCGGTAACCATCGCATGGTGGACGCACTCTTGAAATTCCAGACGTCGTACAAAGCTGGGGACTTCATGAGGTTCGGCCAGCATTTCAAAAGCCTTGACGGCCCAGTCTTTGGACGTCTCAATAACGTGCTTGAGGCCTTCCTTAGCGTCATCAAAGGCCTGGGCCGCTTCCTTGGTCAGGCGAGCATTCTTCGCCCTTAGAAGGATATTTTCCTTCCTTAGTTGAATAGTGGCCAATAGAGCGGTATCTCTCTCGCCTTTCAACTCGGCTGAGACAGTGTCCAAGGCCAATTTCAATTGGTCTTGTTCCTTATACAGCTTGTTGATGGCGACCAGATAGTTCTTGTCGCTGGTCTCCAGCTCGGCTGACCTCTTCTCCCAGGCCTCCCTTGAATGACGATGGAGAGTCTCCGCCAGTTGAATGTCGTGCATGGCCTTGTCGCCAGCCGTTGTAGCTTGATGGACGAGTTGCTTATTTTCTTTCCTGAGTTTACCTCGCCCATTACTCAGTTAAAATACTGCGAGCTAGAAGCTGGAACAACGAGGATCAAGCAAGTCATCAGACGAATTGAAAAGTAAAAAGAAAATTGTTCCAAGTACAAAAAAAATAGCGGCAATAAAGTTTACCTCGGCAGCAAGTTGTGACATGTAACCTACATGCCCAGCTGATGCACCCCTTAGGCTCTTTATGTAGGATTCAGGGTAGCACTTGAACAACACCTGCTTAAGTCGTTCACGTTCAGCCTTCGGCATCTTGGCAAAGGCGGCAGAAGCCTCCTCGTCTAAGTCCAATATGGGTGCAGCCGAGGCATAAGCAGGGCCTTTGCCCTTATCTTAAAGAGGGGGAGAATCAGTTCTCTTAATCGGAATGATCACTGCTTGTCTGTTGGACGGACTCATTGAACGTCCACTAACCCGCAGCGTCCTACATATGTTAGGATAATATGACTCACCCAAAGATAGATACGTCACTCTAATAGATAGTGGCATCTTCGAGACCAGCTTGGCAACCGTGCCACTGAAGGCTGGTTTGTCTTCAGCAGCCGTTTCTGGCTCAGAGACCACCAACGTCAAAGTAGAGTCTAGCC
This sequence comes from Beta lomatogona, assembly GCA_947646795.1. NCBI lineage: Eukaryota > Viridiplantae > Streptophyta > Magnoliopsida > Caryophyllales > Amaranthaceae > Beta > Beta lomatogona. The sequence continues at coordinate 1,272,329 of CANSNZ010000207.1, forward strand.
GGACCTCAGACTTATCAATCGTGTCCGACTGATCAACCGGAACCGAGTCCAGCTTTTTCACTTCTGCAGCCGAGGCATTGGTGGACGACTCCTCCTTCAAGACTTTGTCCTTCGGAGGACGAATAGTCTTCCCCTCAGCCTCTTTGCCGACTGGAGTGGTCTTTGATGTGACCAAGTTATATGCGATTATAGAGTGTTGAGAAGTCTATTTTACTAAGGTTTAAGGTTTAAGGAGAGTTTTACTCATCTAAACCTTAGTGTGGAGAAGAGGGAGTTATGATGAATTTGCGATATTAGAAAAAATTTAAGGATATTTTGTGGTTATATGTGTTTATGATCATTTACAGGTGGATTTTCATCCCGTGTTTGCGATCCATTCAACACAGAAAGATCACAAAGTTCATTGGAGTCTAGAGTTATTTAGTTAATGCATCCAAGTTCATCCTCTTTGTGGCTCTACAGCATTGATTGCCCACCATGGACGTTGAAGAGCCCACCTCGGGCGTTTGTGGAGAAGATCGAATCCTGAGCAGTGGCGAGTACCCGAGTCGGGCGCCATACACGCATGGCCCGCGCATATCGAGTCTCACAGGATCCTGCACAGCGTCGAATGCCCGGCTCGAGCACCAGCAGCGCACGACTCGCGCACTTCGAGCGGTGGTTGGATTTTTGGCAGCAGCGAAGGCCTGAGTCGCGCGCAATAGCTGCACGACTCGCGCACTTCGACGCGGTTATAATTCTTCGGCATATTTCAACTTTTCCGGAGGTTTTATTAATTAGAAAAACATTGTTTTGTTTATGTTGGTAATCCTAGACCTAATTAGAGAGAATAGAGAGAAAGACCCTAATCCCTATTTTCCCTTTTGGAGTTTTCGAATCATTAGTTTGAAGATTTCTTTGATGGATGCTATGTCGATCGTAGTCTAAATCTAGTCTTGACAACGGTTAATCAAGCTTCGGTCTATTATTGTGAGATTTCTCTTTGTTGACTTTATCTTAATTATAATTGTGATTCCTTGTTCTTGATCTATGATTATTGTATGTATTGCTAGGAGTACTACTAGTTTATACATCCGATTTATCTTTTGCTAGGATTTAGAATTGATGCTGAATCATCTGTTCTTCTTTCGTGAGTAGCAATCTGTGGTTTGATTAATGAATCTGATTATTCTTGATTAATCACTAGAGAAATCGCGATTTCTAATTTGAATATGTTGTGCTAGCAATTTGTTAATTGGCTCATTGGTCCTTGTTCGTTGACGTTCTATTGATTTGAATTTAATCTCTGATTAGATTAGATCAATCTTTATTTCAAGTTTTATAATCATCTGATTGTGATTGTTTAACGGTTCTTTTGAGGGAAAGGAATTTGATTTCCAGCTTTGAGTAATTAAGAGTAAAGTTACACATTTGAGAAACCAATGATCAATAGTATGAATCGAAGTGGCCATTAACCAAACTCAAGATTCTTCTCTTATTGATTACATTACTTCTTTATTGTTCTTTAGTTCTTCGTATTTAGTTATTCAATTCTTTAATCACAAAACCCTCATTTGATCTATTATAAGCACGAGTTAGTCTCTAAGTCTCTGTGGATACGACCCTACTTGCCACTTACATTCATTTTTATTGGAAAGAAGGAAAATAAACTTTTATTTTTGGTAGCGCGTACGACCGCGTCCCATCAAATTTTGGCGGCGTTGCCGGGGACTTGGCAATTACTAAAACGTGTTTATTTTAGATAGTTCTTTACACTTCTTATTATTTTTCTTAGTACATGGTTGATACTCGTACCACTAATCAAGATCACTTGCAGTACGATCCATAACTTAAATTGAATTTTTTTAGGTGAAGGAGAGAATTGCAAGCAAATTTTCGAGCACTTCCATTTGCTTTGCACTTTGACGAAGCAATGCCACCGCGAGTTGAGAATTGTACTTTGAGAGAGCTCACCGCTCCTAATCTTGATCAGCAAACACTATGTATCACTTTCCCAACATTAGAGGAAGGAACTACATTTGAGCTCAAATCAGGGCTCATTCATCTGTTACCATCTTTTCGTGGGCTCAGTGGTGAAGACCCTAATAAGTTCTTATCTGAGTTTCATGTTGTGTGCTCAAGCATGAAACCGAGTAATGCCACGGAGGAGCAGGTTAAGATGAGGGCATTTTCTATTTCTCTAAAGGATACGGCCAAAGACTGGCTTTATTATCTCCCACCGGGGTGTATCTCCAGTTGGTCTGAAATGAAAAATCGGTTCCTGGACAAATATTTTCCCGCTTCTAAATCATCTACTTTGAAGAAGGAGATAAGCAACACTGAGCAGAAATATGATCAGCCTCTCTACGAGTATTGGGAACGGTTCAAACGGTTGTGTGCCAGTTGTCCTTATCATGGGTACAATGAACAAGACCTCGTCTTATACTTTTATAATGGGCTCTCGGATGAGGATGTCAGAATGGTAAATGCTACCAGTGGTGGATCCATTATCAACAAAACCCCGGACAACGCTCGGGCTTTGATAGAGGAGTTGTCAGATGGCTCCCGTCATTTTAGTAAGAGATCCACCAACCGGAAGGCAAATGTGAGCAGCTCTAGTGCTCAAAGTTCTAGACTAGAGGAGTAAGTTCAAGCTCTCACTTCATTGGTAAGGGATCTTGTTGTTAAGAAAAGTCCACAGCAGGTGAAGGCATGTGGTATATGTGCTTCGGAACACCCTACTGATTATTGTCCTCAATTACAAGAGGAACAAAGTGAGGAGGTGAAAGCTCTTGGTTTTCAAGGTTCAGGGAATCAAAGGAGGTATGACCCTTATTCCAACACCTACAATCCCGGTTAGAGAGATAATCCGAGGTTGAGGTATGGTAATGATCACGACACCCATCCACCGCAGCAATACCATCAAGCACAACCTTATGTGCGCCCGTCTCCTATGCAAACTGCTAATCAGGGTCAGAATTAGGGTATGAGGCAAAATTCTACAATGTCTACTGAAGATATGCTCAATGCCTTAACCAAGAATGTGACCACCATGCAAGGTAACATGGTTCAGTTTCAAGAGGAGACCCGCTCTAGTATCAAAAATCTGGAGAAGCAGATGAGCCAGGTTTCAAGTGCCGTGAATAGATTAGAGGCTCGGGATTCAGTAAAACTGCCATCACAAACCGAGCCCAATCCGAGAGCTAATGCTAATGCCATCACTTTGAGAAGTGGGAAGGAGTTGATAGTAGAGAGCACTAATACGGGTGAAAGTGAAATTGTTCATGAGGAGCCGGTGTCTGAGACCGGACCATTACCACCATGCCAAGAAGCAAGTGTGAAAACTCCATTTGTGCCGCCTAGCAAACCATCTCCACCATTTCCTACGGCGTTGAGAGATACCCGCAAAAAGGAGGTCGACAAGGACATTTACGAAACCTTTCGTAAATGCGAGGTAAATATACCTCTTCTTGATGTTGTTAAACGGATTACAAGGTATGCAAAAATTTTTAAAAGAAATGTGTACCGCTAAAAGACAACAAAGATTGAGGGGGGCCCAAAAAGTACAGGTTAGTGAACATGTCTCGGCTGTCTTTGGGGGTAAATTGCCACCTAAGTGTAGCGATCCGGGCATGCTTACTATCCCTTGCGTTATTGGGGAGATTACGTTTCAAAGGGCTATGCTTGATCTAGGCGCTTCTATCAATGTGATTCCATTTTCATTGTATGAGTCTCTTAAATTAGGAAAGTTAATTGAAATTGGACTGGTGATCCAATTAGCTGATAGATCTTCTGCTTATCCTAGAGGTATAGTAGAAGATGTGTTGGTTAAAGTTGATAAATTAATTTTCCCTGCTGATTTTTATGTCTTAGACATGGACCATGATAAGCATGCCGTTCCTATCCTTTTAGGACGACCCTTTTTGAAAACTGACAGGACTAAAATTGATGTTCACAATGGATCACTCACTATGGAATTTGATGGAACCAAGATAGAATACAATATCTATGATTCCATGAAATTCCCGACTGAAGAACACACATGCTATGCTATTGATATCATTGATTCTGTGACACACGATGTTTTTGCTCTTGATGAAAATGATGCTTTGCATGTAGCTCTAGAGCACGGTTTTGAACTAGATAATGTGGCATATGTGTTGAACACTAACTTGCAGGAAATGGTTCAGACTCTCTCCAGGGGCCCAAACGCTTACCAATTACCCCATCTCATATGGGACCTATCCCTTTGACCGTCCCTCGAGAAAAGTTGTTACCCTCTGTTTTGCAGGCACCGAAGGTAGAGTTGAAGCCCCTTCCTGACAATCTGAAATACTCTTTTCTTGGTGCGGATAATACCCTTTCGGTCATAATATTAAATAAACTCACCAAGGACCAGGAAGGGAGGTTGCTTGAGATCCTCTGGGAGCACAAGGAAGCCATAGGTTGGACTATTGCCGACATTAAAGGCATTAGTCCCACCACATGCATGCATCGCATACTGTTGGAGGATGATGCTAAGCCAGTTAGGCAGCCTCAGAGAAGGTTGAACCCACCCATGATGGAGGTGGTCAAAAAGGAAATCTTAAAACTTCTCCAGGCAGGTATGATTTATCCCATCTCTGATAGTAAGTGGGTCAGTCCTACTCAAGTTGTACCGAAAAAGATTGGGGTAACTGTTATAGCTAACAAGGATGGTGACTTAATGCCCACCCGAATCCAGAATGGGTGGCGAGTTTGTATAGACTACCGTAGATTGAATGCGGTAACTAGAAAAGATCACTTTCCTTTGCCATTTATTGACCAAATGCTGGAAAGGCTTGCTGGTCATGCCTTTTACTGTTTTCTAGATGGCTACTCGGGTTATTTTCAAGTGGCCGTAACGCTAGAGGATCAAACAACGACTATCTTCACGTGCCCCTTTGGTACGTTTGCTTATAGGCGCATGCCTTTCGGGCTCTGTAATGCCCCTGCCACCTTTCAAAGGTGCATGTAAAGTATTTTCTCTGAGTTTGTGGAGAACTTTGTTGAGATTTTTATGGATGACTTTACTGTTCATGGAAAATCTTTCGATAACTGTTTAGCTCATATTACTCTAGTGCTTAAAAGATGTGTTGATACTAACTTAGTTCTTAACTCCGAGAAATGTCATTTCATGGTGGAACATGGTATTGTTTTGGGCCATGTGGTCTCTACCCAAGGTATCGAAGTTGATAAAGCGAAAATTGATACTATCCAATCTTTGCCTTACCCCACTAATGTTCGAGAAGTCCGTTCTTTTCTTGGTCATGCAGGTTTCTACCGCAGGTTCATCAAAGACTTCTCCAAAATCTCAACACCTTTGTGTACTCTATTGCAAAAGGATGTTGAGTTCAAGCTTAGTGAAGATTGTCGGAGGGCATTTGATGTGTTAAAGGAAATGCTTGTTTCCGCGCCTATCATCCAACCCCCAGATTGGTCTCAACCTTTTGAGATCATGTGTTGTGCTAGTGATTACGCCGTCGGAGCGGTCTTGGGTCAAAGGGAGGGGCGAGTGCCTCATGTCATATACTATGCCTCCATGATTCTTAACGAGGCTCAGCGAAACTACTCCACCACTGAAAAGGAGTTGTTAGCAATGGTCTTTGCATTGGAGAAGTTCCGCTCATATTTGTTAGGCACCAAAGTGATAGTATTCACCGATCATGCAGCTCTTCGTCATTTAATGACGAAGAAGGAAGCCAAACCAAGATTAATTCGGTGGATTTTGCTACTAAGTGAGTTTGACATTGAGGTCAAAGACAAGTAAGGTACAGAGAACTTGGTAGCAGATCACTTGAGTAGGATAGAGTCCAGTGTGGAAAAGCAGCATTCTGAGGGCATTCAAGCAGAGTTTCCAGATGAGAGGTTACTTGCTATTAGTACCATTTTTTCGTGGTATGCCGACATTGTGAACTTTCTTGTCTCTAATGAGCACCCCCTGGGTTCTCTAAGGCTCAACGAGACAAACTCACAAGTGATGCAAAACATTATGTGTGGGATGAACCATATCTGTTGAAGCATTGTGCCGACCAAGTGATTAGGACATGCATTTCCAATGATGAGGTAACTTCTATACTTACTTTTGTCATGCACATGCTTGTGGAGGTCACTTTGGAGCAAGAAGAACTGCTAGAAAAGTTCTTGACTGTGGATTTTTTTGGCCTAGTTTGAACAAAGATAGTTTTCAATTCTGTAAATTTTGCGATAAGTGCCAAAGAGTCGGGAACATATCTCAAAAGAATGAAATGCCCCAAAATTTTATGATATATGTTGAAATTTTTTATGTATGGGGCATAGACTTCATGGGACCATTTCCAGTTCTTTTAGTTTCATTTATATCTTGCTTGCTGTGGATTATGTCTCTAAGTGGGTGGAAGCAAAAGCCACTAGAACTGATGACTCGCAAGTAGTAGTAGATTTTGTGAAAACTAACATATTTTGCAGGTTCGACATCCCAAGAGCTTTAATAAGTGATAAGGGGACTCATTTGTGCAATAGGACAGTGGGAGCGTTGTTAAGGAAATATCAAGTCACCCACAAAACATCCACTGCTTATCACCCACAAACTAATGGTCAAGCCGAGGTTTCCAATAGAGAAATCAAATCCATCCTTGAGAAAACTGTGAATCCTAATAGGAAGGATTGGAGTAAGCGGTTAGATGATGCTTTGTGGGCATATAGGACAGCTTATAAAACACCCATTGGTATGTCCCCATACCGGTTGGTGTTTGGTAAACTCTGTCATTTGCCCGTAGAGCTAGAACATAAGGCATATTGGGCAGTGAAGAATTTCAACAAGAATATGGATGGAGCCGGGTTGCATCGGAAGTTGCAACTCTAAGAGCTTGAGGAGATAAGGAATGAGTCATATGAGAATGCCGAGATTTATAAAGCAAAAATAAAGGCATAGCATGATAAGTTGATAATTCGGAAGGAGTTTGTGATCGGACAACGTGTCCTCCTCTATCAATCACGTCTTCGTTTGTTCCATGGAAAGTTATGTTCTCGATGGCTTGGTCCATTCGTGGTAGTGAAGGTATTCCCTCATGGTGCGGTAGAAATTCAAAGTGAGGAGACCTCCAAAATTTTCAAAGTTTATGGGCAACGTTTGAAGCCATACCATGGAGGTTTTACACCAGATGGGACCAAGGATCTAGAGTTGGAGGACCCGGCCTATGAGTGACCATTGATGAGCAAAAGGTCGAGCTAACGACTTTAAACTTAGCGCTACTCGGGAGGCAACCCGTGCCTTGTATTTGTCTTCCTTACTTTCTTTTCCCCTTTCTTTTCTTTTTATTTTGTTTTTCTTTCTCCTTATTAGGATTTTATGCTTGGTGTACTTTGCTTCGTGTTTTGCAGGTATCCTTAGCATTGAAGGGCACATACAAGGAGAAGGGCACATACAAGGAGGTTATTAAAAAAAAAAAAAATAGAATTCATACAGCAATTTGGGAGGCAGGGCCTTATGCACACCGTGGGCGTTGAACGTGCACAGGGTGTGCACTTAAAGCTAAATAGATGGAAGTTGCAGCAGCTCATGCGTGACTCGCGCATAGATGCGCACGACCCGCGTACTTCGAGCAATTCTGGACGTAGTCCCAGAAACAGATGCCCGACTTGCGCACGTGAAGCGCCCGAGTCGCGCTTTTCGGACTGCACAAAACGGCAACCCTTCGGTTTCTTTTCTCTTCATTCTTTCACCCATTATCCCTCACCCTTTTCGACTCTCTCTCTCTCTTCCCCTATGTCTCACCACTCCCAAATCTCCATTCCACTCTCTCACCATTCTCACACTCTCTTCTCCATCTCTCACTGCCATAAATCGTCATCTTCATCCGTCATCTTCCTTTTTCACCACAAAATCTGAAATTTCTCTTTATTTTCGAAAAACCCAAACTTTTTGGGGTTTCTTTCACTTTCATCAATTTGCACCAATTGAAGACATAAGAAGAGTTTTGGAGTATCATTGAAGATTTATTCGAGTTTGCATTGATGAAAACCACACTTGAAACTACGAATTTGGTGAACTTTCAATCCATCCCTCTTGGTTTTGCTTGAATTTCAATTCTAGCTTAATCTTTGGATTGTTTGTTGTGATTATATATGTTCTTGGTGTGATTGCTTATTTCTTGTTGGTTGTTGGTGATTTGGTGTGGATTTTATTCTTTGGTGGAGTTGAGGTGTGTGTGTTGGGTGGTGTATGATAGGATAGTGTTGTGGTGTAGGTTATAGAAGGTGTGGTGACATTTCAGGTTTGGGTTTTATTTGATTGGTGAGATTGGTTGTTTTGGTGATATATTGCTTTGCCTCCATACTCTTGATATGGCACCTAAGAGAGCTCGGAATGATTGTTTGGGTCTCACTCACCTAAATGCAACTCAACTCAAAAGGTAGAAAACATTGACAAAACCGGGAAGAACAATTCAAGAGACCAAGTTTGTGTGCTGCGACACCTTACGCAAACTAGGACTCTTTGAACCTGTTAAGTTCCATTTAGCCAAGGTGGGTTTAGATGGATTCATGAAGATACAAAAGCAGGCTTATGAGAGATACACATTGGAGTTTCTCTCTACATTAGAGAAACGGGATAGTCCTGAAAGGACCCACCATCATTTTCACCCTTAACGGCAAGAATTTTCAATTGACCTATGAGGAGGTAAAACTTGCTTTTGGTTGGAACTATGAGGCAAATGATCGGTTTATGGTGGCCGGTGTATGCAATGAAGCTCTTTATTGGTCAGACATCACACGTGGACTCATTTGGGGTCATAGGTGCAAAAGTAGCCAAATTCCTCACCCCGCTCTTAGATTTGTCCACCGTCTACTAGCTATTACGGTATTTTGCCATGGGTACTGCTATTCCCAAGCTTGATCTCAAGTGTTTATGGACTATGACACCGGGAGGTGTCGGATGCCCGGATTGGTTAAAATATCTGGTTAAATGGTTGTTTTGAGGTGCGTCGCAAGGAGCATGGGAAAATTAGTATGGTGACTCAACTAGCACACTATGTTGGGGAGGAAGTATCGGTGGATGAGCAAGGAGAAGATATTTTGCGCCCTCTGAACTATCATAAAACTCGGCGGAGTGACTTTACATTTAAATACTCTCTTACTCAATTGCATAGAGCCTACATGCTGTGGTTTCCTCCCTCTAAGGACCATTTTGTATGGCTTTACGGTTCTAACTTGGTAAGGTACATGTCCTCGCCACAAAATCGTCCGGGGCTGGAGGAAGAGTTCAACCAAATTAGAGGCGCGGCCCCAGCACCAGCCCGCGAGGAGAATCAAGAGGTTGAGGGTGAGCATCAGGAGATGGGTGAGGGTAATGCACGGGCCGAGGTACCTCTTTCCTTTGAGGCTAGAGTGACCAGTCGGTTAGACTACTATGGCCAGGAGCTTCACGAGTTGAGGCAATAGTACCACACCTTGGATGATAATGTCTATTCGATGCACTCCAATGATGTCTGCCACGACTAATTTCTTTGTGTCCCAGTATCCATCTACTGTTGATGGGACGGGGTATGTTGACCCCACCGCTGAGATCGATGTTGAGTTGACTCGCAGGTGAGCTGCGAGGGGATCATCTAACCGACATCCCGGAAGACCTTCTAGGTCCTAGATTGTATGTTTTTCCCTTTCCCTTTTGTTTATCGTTTGTCCTTTCTTCCATTGAGGGCAATGTATGTTTCAAGTGTGGGGAGGGATAGCTTACTTTCTTGTAGATATTTTGTTTGCTCTTCATGATAAGAAAAAAACACAAAAAAATACGATTTCCGCTGAGTTGAAAACCCGCAAGGGCGGGCGACTCAGGCAAAAATGGGGGCTCGAATAGGTTGAAAACCCGAAAGGGCAATCTATGCAAAAAAGTGGCTAATTGGAGCGGGTGAGATGGTGAGTTCATAAATGAAAAAAAAAAATGTGTGAAGCTAGGATGAAAACCCGAAAGGGCTCCTAGGCAAAATGAGAGATAAAAGAGAGAAAACTTGAAATCATTTGCCGGAGTTGGTGTCATAAGGAGGGTTGGTGATATAAGGAGTGCCTCGGGTAGGTTTTTCATCTTGGTGTTCGGAGTTAGAGGCGAATAAGTTAGAGCTCGCTCATCATTGGAGGAATAAGGAGTTTGATTGTTGTGATTGTGTTTAGATGGTCCAAGTTCGAGTCCTTTGAGATTTGTCAGGATTCGAACTTGCTTTTATCATTTCTTAACATGAGGATGGTTATGGTGTTGTGCAGATTGGAATGGCTTTGAATCTTTTGAGATCTTTCGGGATTCAAAGTCATTAATTTTTATTATCTTGGTGTTGAGTATAGTGTGAGAAGGCTATTTACATTATTTCAGGTGAGCTTTTAGCTCAAGTGTGGGGGTGACTCTTACCCTTAGACTTGGCATTGAGTGAATTGGGGGAAATAGCAAACCTTTATCATACACTAGGATGGAGAGAGAAGGGGAGTAGTGAAAGGTGACCAATGGCATGGAAGGGGTGCCTCATTGACCTTTATTTTGAGTTTACTCGAGGTCGAGTAAAGTTCAAGTGTGGGGGTATTTGATGTGACCAAGTTATATGCGATTATAGAGTGTTGAGAAGTCTATTTTACTAAGGTTTAAGGTTTAAGAAGGAGAGTTTTACTCATCTAAACCTTAGTGTGGAGAAGAGGGAGTGGTGCGACTGTCGCGTGTCTACAAAAAATAAACCTAACTATAACCTTCTAACAATGTAGTCGGGTAAGTCAGAGTCGATCCCACAGAGAATTGGATTTATCTTATTATTTCTTGTGTTAGTTAAAAACCCCTGTTTTTTATAGAATATATGAACTAACCAAGTACTATAAAAATTACTACTATAAAGATGAAGGTAAAATATCGACTAAATAACTGAACTAAGAAAGAGATAATCAAAGATACTAAAATAGGGATCGGGAGATATATATTGGTATTGGAATATTAATCGATCATTGAACTAATTAAATCATGCATATACTTTGACGTTAACTCAAGAATGCACGTAGACACTCTAAACTTTCTAATTTGCAGATAAACCAAACAAGCTCTTGGAATATTGTCTAACTAATTAATAATCTAGAACAAGCTCTCTAGACTCGATTAACTAGCAGCATTAAAACTGTAGAAATAGTTAACTTAAAATCTCACAAGCTCGGATTGTGCAACTTAAAAGATTGATAATCTTAGGTATTATGACAAGTTTTAGTCACTAATCAAACACCTAATTGCTACAAACGGAATTAACAAGGACAATTACGTATCACAAGTCAAGTCCTAGCAATAAAACTAGCAAATTACACAAAGATGGCCAATCTAAAGTATAACCAAACTAGTTCTAAACAATAATACAGAGTATCAATCCAACCAAAGCACAAACATGAACCATTAAATATCAAAAATCAGAACTTTAGCATTCTCACAATTCAATACTCCAATAATCAATATATCTCCCTACCCTAAAAGGTTTTAGCCTAACATATTAAGAACAAAAATAATACTAAGAAGAATCAACTTATTCATTATTAAGAAATACACAATCTAAAAACTATACTAACAATCCAATCTAATTATTAATTGTATGGAGAAAAACGAAAACTAAAACAAAACATCCAAACAAAATTACCAAACGTTGTAATTCTATGCTCTGTAATCTACTACTCGCTGTTGTCTGTAATTCGCAGCACCCTGTTGTTCGTAAGTTGGGGCTTTTCTGTCTTCTGTAATTGAGTGCCGCTGACTCTCTGAGTGCTACGCTTCCACTGATTAAAACCCCTTCCTTCGCTGCCCTCCTTCCAATTCCACGCTGCTGCCTCCATTCCTCTTTCATTAAAATCCCAGTAAAAGTCCTCATGAGATCTCATCCACTTTCCTAATCTAATAATTTCCTAATGGCAACCACTTTTTCAATTTGCTTTCCTAAAACATTCTTCCCCAGAATCTTCTTTCCTTTTTCTAATCTTCTCATCTTTCTTGGCTTCAATTGTTCTTTTCATTTTCTTTCTCTACTAATACCCACGTGGGATTTTGTAGACCAACAAAAAAACAATGGGGTTGTTGTAGTCATTTGTTCCCCCAACAATAGGATTTACTTCTTTTGACTTAATGATACGTGAGTCCTAGCCCAGCAAAACAACATTTATTCATCTTATGATAATTGCACAAACCCAACATAAGATCTAACTCCTCACAACATAAGCCCAAGTAGGAGAGGGAAAATGGGCTCTCCAAATCCAATTGCAAATTAGTTGCTCAAATCATCTTCCTGCAGACAAATAAATAAAACTGTAGTAATTCATGTCTCGGAAGAAAAGTAACTTAAAACTCCTTGTAAAATATAAAACCCAATATCAAATTGAGGGTTTAAGATAATAAAAATACACACTTTTACGACCCTATCAAACTCCCCCAAGCTTATACTTTTGCTTGTCCTCAAGTAAAGACATGAAATAGAAGGAAAGTTCAACTCTTGACAAAGGAATGAGATTTAGCCAAACACACCATAACACCTAACAATAGCATCAAACCAGCATATATGCAATCAATGAACTCTTAAGGCCACTTACAAATTCTATGAATCAATCATAAGTTACGTATGCTAAATAGTAGTGAAACAACCTCAAAGATCATTAGGACTTTAATCATGGATGTAATGGGGCCAAGGTAAAGAAAGGTGTGGAAAATATTCAGGAAAGTGGTGGTAAAAACTCTAAGACTAGTAGAGCGAAGCGGCACCACAAACATTATACAAAAACTCTCCAACTTTATTAACTTGATAAACCATCTCACTAAGCTTCATGACTCTAAATGTTCTGTCTTTGTTAAGTAGCTCTTGTAACGAGATTTCAACTAGTGACTCCCGATCCAATTAGCCCAAGGCACTAGGTATGAAAATACCCCAACGAGTCTTCTCACTCGAGCTACCTAAACAAAAGATAGAAGCACCACACGTACATAATTGGGCAATTTTTTCTTTTTCTTTTTCTTTTCATTCTTTTTGATATCAGAATCTTTTTCATGTTCTGTTTTCAGAGTTTTCAATTTTTCACTTTTGTTTTTCCATGCCCAAACATTTGTACGCAGAGCCTTCAAAATATGAAACTTTTTTATTTTTTATTTTTTCAACATATAAACATCACCACTCAATTATGACATATTCCACTTTACAATTACAAATGCTCTACTAAACTTAAATAAGGTTAAAACACTTGTTTTTCTAGTAAAAGTTTATTTTGTGAGTGTAACATGAAAATAAGCTAACAAAGCTCGAAGTTGGCTCACTAGAGGAAAATGTCTTTGGTAGGCTTTTTGGCTCAATGTGGTGGTACAACTTAAATGCCTAAATCATCTCCTATTATTCACTTCACTACAACTAATAGTTGTTTTCCACCAAAAAAAACAAAACCATAAAAAATTCCAGCATATTCCAACACAAATATTTTCAACACAACCACACATTCTCCACAAATTCAAGCATGATATCTCCCCCCAAGCTTAGATCACACATTGTCCTCAATGTGGGAAAAAGATAAAAGAAGAGAAAAAAGAAAGGGGTAGAGCTCACTGGATTAAAGGGAGATGTTGAACTTCGACCTTGCTCGCCCAAGCTTAGAGTGCACAAGGGTTAAGGACAGAGACCCGTTGGTGTGCTGTGAAAGGTAGCAGGAAAGTATGAGTCACTACAGATCATCGAGCATAGTGTGTAATCAATCAGGCTGCAAGTTTCGTCAACGCTGCCGGTGCTCTTTACCTATAGCTGCCATATCCATGCTATACCAATCAGAACCGAATGTCGTCCTGATGTGATGGTTTAATATAGTGTTTTTCCCCCCTGTATTTGAGCTAAAATGTGTATCAATGGTGCTCTTAGGAGCCATTTTATGCTAACTCTCTCCATCTAGTTGTGGTTTTCTGTTCTGTGTCTGATTGCAGGTTTTAGGGAGTTATCTCTCTATTCTCTACCACTATCTGACTATTTCACTGGACTGGAGAGATTCGAAGACATATTTGATGAGTTCCAAAGTCCTGAGGATACTTTTCGGGATCTCTGAGCGAAGAAGCATTGAAACCTTGGCGTTCGAAGCCAAGGAATGAGTATCAGACCTGAGCCCGATCGGGTCGGGCACCACACGCTCGATCGGGCGGTCATCGTCAGGGGATACAGAAGATAAGAGTAGTTGCGGGCCCGATCGGGCAACGTTGCCCGATCTTTATTACGGTGAGGAGCCCGATCGGGCGGTTAGGCCCGATCTCATCGGGCGTCCTTGGCATGTTCTGCGCCTGTCCCTGGAACCGTTGGTGTGCGGCCCGACTCCATCGGGCGGGTCGGCCCGATGTCATCGGGCGAGGTCCTGTTTTGATCTCAGCTGCAGCATTTGAGCCCGATCTCATCTGGCTTAGTTGGCCCGATCGGGCTACTGACTCCGCGCACTCATTTAATGATTTTCGGGCACTAAGTATAAATAGGAAAGTTAGAACATTTATTAAGGATCTTTGTTTTAGCTCTTATTTTTCTCATAGACTCTCTCAAGAACCCTAGATTTTAATACTTTTCATTGTGATTCAAGATTGAACCTTTGGATTATTCGCAAGTTTAATATAGTTCATTAATTTGGTAATCTTCTTCCTTGTTCTCTTCATTATTATTTGCTTTTGCTATTATTGATTAGATTAGTTTCTTAGTTATTTGCAATAGCTCAAAGTATGGATTTTTGTATGAAATTTGTTATTGTTTCCTCAAGCATGAGTGAGTAGTTTTATTTCTAGGATTGTGGGGATCTATGTATGCAATGAAGGATTGATAGATTAGTATAATTACCCTTTATATCAATTGTTTCCTGTGATTGAATCGTTCATGCTAGATTTATGAATTAGGCCTGATTTGTATTTCTACTACCGCAATATTGAATCTGCTTCGAGAGGAGAGATTTCGTATAGGCTTTCAATCATTAGGCATAGTGATCCTTGACCATGCGAGAGCGGCTAGGTGATCTTTGAGGGAGGTAATGTTCGAGAGAAATTACATGTGCCCTAGATAAATTGACTTATTGGGTGATTATTATTCGTCTCTGATTTCCCGAATTGTATGCATAGTGATCCATAATCCTAGTTCTTTATTAATTGATTATTATCTTCATATTTAGTTCTATCATTTGCCTATTAGTTTACTCACACACCAATTTTCATCAGATTTAGTTAGTATAATATTAGAATTCAGATACAATAATATAACTTTCTCCCTGTGGATTCGATCCTGACTTCCCTGACTACTTTTTAGTGGACTTTAGGTTATTTTTGATAAGGTGATACGACTTTAGCCTGTCAAATTTTGGCGCCGTTGCCGGGGAGACGGTTAATTTTTATTTTGTCTGAATTATAGTATTACACTAACCTCTACTCTGAAGAACACCTGTTCTTCAGAGCATCTCACGTTTGTTTTAATATTTTTGGTGTATGAGCAGGAAATTGAAATCCTCAAATCTTATTCCATTTGATCCGGAGATTGAAAAGACTGCTCGTAGACTCAGAAAGCAAGCTAAGCAAGCGAAGTTGTCTGCAGGGACACCTTCCCGAAAGACAACTACTCCACCATCTTCACCTATTACTGCTATAATGGGTGACGAAGCTAAACCAACCTTCAGAGATTATGCACAACCTTCGCCTGACAATGTACCCACTGGGGTCCGGATGCCTACCATTGCTTGCTACAAACTTTGAAATCAAGTCTCATGTTCGAATATGGTTCGGAATAATCGGTTTCTTTGGGTTACCATCTGAAGACCCAAATCAGCATCTGCAGCGGTTTTTACAATGTTGTGCTACTCAGAAGCAAGCTGGTGTTACTGCCGATGATATGAAACTCATCCTATTTGGGTTCTCTCTGCGCGACAAAGCTCTATTTTGGTATAATAAGCTGCCTTCCACCATCACCACCTGGGCAGAACTATCCAAAATCTTCCTCATCAAGTGGTATCCTTACCAAAAGACTGCAGATATGCGTCATGCCATAGTAACTTTCACCCAAGACCTCGGAGAATCATTATATGAAGCTTGGGAGAGGTTCAAGGATTTGCAACGCCTTTGTCCTCATCATGGTTTAGACCAGTGGTATTTGTGTCAGATTTTCTACACTAGAGTTGATGCAGATACAAGGAGGGTAATTGATGGAGCCTCTGGTGGGTTTTTCATGGATAAAGCCATTGATGAGGGGTATGAACTTCTAGAGAAACTCGCTTCTAATCAAGCATCCACCATTCGTTCCTCCATGAAGAAGGGAGGGAAACATGATGTCGAGGCCATTTCTTTATTGTCCGGGCAACTAGCTGCTCTCAACCAGAAGATTGATTCCTTGAAGCTAGGTAATGACTCCTCCCATATGAGTGTTAATGCGATGGCTAGTGCTTCTAATTATATTGCTCCCATTTGTGATGCTTGTGGGATACCCGGGCACAACCTGTCAAGAGTGCCTCCGCGCTCTTATCTTCTAATGTCGGGAGCAACCGTGAGGCGGTTAATGCGTTTCGATCACAACCTAGGGCCCAGTTCAATCCATATTCTAACACTTACAACCCCGGGTACATAAATCACCCCAACCTCTCATATCGGAGCAATAATGTGTTGAATCCTCAACCTCAACAATCATATGTCCCACAGAATCAGGTTCAACAATATCAACCTCAACAACAAGCTCCTCCTGGCTTTCAGAGAAATCAAGCTCCACAACCACCTGCTTCTCCTACTGACCCAGCCATGACAGAGTTGAAGAATATGATGTTTCAGATGCAGAAAGGTTTTAATGCCTTTCAAGCCGACACAAAGGCTCAGTTGGAAAACTTGGGTACGCATAACAAGATGTTGGAGACTCAACTAGCTCAGTTGGCTAGTTCTTCTGCTAGTAGGCCACCTGGATCATTACCTTCGCAGCCTATGCAACCAAGAGATACTGCCAATGCCATCACTCTTAGGAGTGGAGTGCAGTATGATAGTCCGAGAGATGCCTAAAGATGATCCGGTTAGCTCCGACAAGGATGAAGTCATCATCGACAATTCTACGGCTCCTAAGGATGTCGGCCATGCGAGAAGCGAGACGATGGCGAAAAAGTTTTACCTCCCACTCCTGTGATCAAGGTACCGTTCCCCAATAGACTATTGAAGACTAAGCTTGATCATTAGCTCGGTAAGTTTTTGGAGATAGTGAAACATCTACAGGTAACTGTTCCTTTTACTGAACTTATTACTCAAGTTCCTGCATATGCTAAATTTTTGAAAGAAATTTTGACTAGGAAAAGAGCCTTTAATGAAATTGAGACTGTAGCTTTCACTGAAGAATGTAGTGCTCTTTTGCAAAACCAATCCCCACCTAAATTGAAAGACCCGGGGAGTTTCTCTATCCCTTGTAACATTGGCACCATTTTTATCGATAAGGCTTTATGTGATTTGGGTGCTAGTGTTAGTGTCATGCCCCTTACTGTATGCAAAAAGCTTGACATGGGAGATTTAAAATGTACCAATATTACTCTTCAAATGGCTGACCGTTCTGTCAAATACCCCTTAGGTATCTTAGAGGACGTCCCTGTGAGAGTAAGTAAATTTTTTATTCCTATGGATTTTGTTGTGCTTGACATGGAAGAGGATACTCAGATCCCAATCATTTTAGGGAGACCATTTCTTCATACTGCTGGAGCTGTCATAGATGTCAAGAATGGTAAATTAACTTTGATCAGGGGGATGACAAGGTGACCTTTAGTTTAACCAATGCCTTGAAAAGTCCCATGCTAGAGGAAGCCTGTTATAGAATTGATGTCATTGATGTGCTAGTTAACGATGACATGCCTCAATCCCTTCTGCGGGATCCTCTGGAGGCTTTGCTTTGTTTTGCATCTTCTACAGGTGATGGTAATCCCTTGAGTGCTGCCGCGGATGACTGGGAAGCGGTTCTAGCATGTGGAGAACTTGACGGTATTACCACTCATGACCAGGAACGGTTAGTATGTGATACTCAACCGGTAGAGGTAAAGAAACCTGAACTGAAACCCCTTCCCTCTTCTCTGCGCTATGCTTTTCTGGATGAATCTGAAAACTATCCTGTGATTGTTAGTGCTTCATTGAATGATGGTCAAATGTCTCAACTTTTGTCTGTTTTGAAAAAACATAAACAAGCCATTGGATATAATATTGATGATTTGAAAGGCATAAGCCCTGACTTCTGCATGCATAGAATTCACTTAGAGGATGATCATCGTCCTAGTATACAAGGCCAACGTCGTTTGAACCCCAATATGCAGGAAGTGGTTAAGACGGAGGTCATGAAATTGCTTGATGCTGGAATCATCTACCCCATTGCTGATTCTAAGTGGGTGAGTCCAGTTCAAGTAGTTCCTAAAAAGGGAGGTACTACTGTTGTTAAAAATGAAAAAAATGAATTAATTGCTACAAGACTAGTAACTGGTTGGCGTATGTGCATTGACTATAAGAAATTAAATGTTGCCACCAAGAAGGATCAGTTTCCCCTCCCCTTCATTGACCAAATGTTGGAAAGGCTAGCTTGTCATTCTTATTTCTGTTATCTAGATGGGTATTCCGGTTTCTTCCGAATCCCTATCCACCCAGATGACCAGGAGAAGACCACATTTACCTGCCCTTATGGTACCTTTGCCTATCGAAGGATGCCATTTGGATTATGTAATGCCCCCGCCACCTTCCAACGTTGTATGATGGTAATTTTTTCTGAGTTCATTGAGTCCATTATGGAAGTGTTTATGGATGACTTTAGCGTGTATGGAATTGATTTTGATGTATGTTTGCTAAATCTGGCTAAAGTTTTGAAAAGGTGTGAAGATGTCAATCTTGTCCTGAACTGGGAGAAGTGCCACTTCATGGTTACTAAAGGAGTGGTACTTGGTCATATTATCTCTGAACGTGGCATCCAGGTGGATAAAGCAAAAATTCAAGTGATTGAGCAATTACCCCCTCCTGTGAATGTAAAAGGGGTGCGAGGTTTCCTTGGTCATGCGGGGTTTTATCGCCACTTCATCAAGGATTTCTCTAAAATTGCTAAACCACTTACTCAGTTGCTCCTCAAGGATGCCCCGTTCCTGTTTACTGATAACTGTCTTATATCTTTCAACAGGATCAAGCAAGCTTTGATTACTGCTCCGATCATTCGATCTCCGGATTGGAACCTTCCTGTCGAGATTATGTGTGATGCTAGCGACTATGCTGTGGGAGCTGTGCTTGGTCAGAGGAAGGGAAACATTCTCCATGCGATATACTACGCTAGTAAGACCCTAGATGAAGCTCAAGTTAACTATGCCACAACTGAGAAAGAGCTTCTAGCTGTGGTCTATGCACTGGACAAGTTCAGAACTTATTTGTTGGGGTCTAAGGTCATTGTTTATACTGACCATGCTGCATTGAAGTATCTCCTAGCCAAAAAGGAGGCCAAACCTAGACTCATTCGGTGGATTTTGCTGCTCCAAGAATTCGATTTAGAGATCAGAGACAAAAAAGGAGCAGAAAATGTAGTGGCTGATCATCTGTCCAGATTGCAGTATGAAGACATGGAAGAAGGTCTACCCATTGATGACTCATTTCCTGATGATAAGCTCCTGGCAGTCACTTCTGTCACCCCCTGGTATGCCGACTTCGCCAACTTTTGTGTGAGTGGCCAGACTCCCCCAGAGCTGAGTTACCAGCAGAGGAAGAAATTCCTCCATGAGGCTAAAAAGTATTTCTGGGACGACCCTCTACTGTACAAGCTTTGCGCTGACACCATCTACAGGCGATGTATTCCGAGAATGGGAGGTGCATGACATTCTGAAGCACTCCCACTCCCGCCATGTGGAGGCCATGCTTGGGCCCTCCAAAACTGTTGCTAAGGTACTTCAATCTGGTTTTTACTGGCCTACTTTATTTCATGATGCTAGTACCTTTGTTAAGTCCTGTGATGCATGCCAACGAACGGGAAATATTTCCCGAAGACATGAGATGCCTCAAACCCCCATTTTGGAAGTTGAATTATTTGATGTATGGGGTATTGATTTTATGGGCCCATTTCCCTCTTCCTCTGGCAATAATTTCATACTTGTTGCTGTTGATTATGTGTCTAAGTGGGTAGAAGCCCTTGCATCACCAACTAACGACTCTAAAGTCGTTATGAAAATGTTTAAAAAGATTATCTTTCCAAGGTTTGGGGTACCAAGGGTTGTCATAAGTGATGGTGGATCTCATTTTCATAAACGCACTTTCGAGGCTCTGCTTAAGAAGTATGGTGTCTACCATAGGACTGGCCTAGCTTATCACCCTTAGACAAGTGGGCAGGTAGAAGTGTCTAATCGTGAGATAAAGACTATCTTGGAGAAAGTGGTAGCTAAATCTAGGAAGGATTGGAGTGACAAATTAGATGACACTTTGTGGGCTTACGTAAGCGCTTTTAAGACCCCTATTGGCACCACCCCTTACAGGTTAGTTTATGGGAAAGCATGTCACCTACCTGTTGAGCTAGAGTACAAGGCTTTTTGGGCTGTTAAGGAGCTGAATTTTGATGCTAAGTTAGCAGGAGAAAAACGCCTTTTGCAGATTAATGAACTTGATGAACTCCGGCTGAATGCTTATGATAGTTCGCGTCTCTACAAAGAGCGCACTAAGAGATGGCACGATAAGAAAATTTTGAGTAGAGAGTTCTGAATTGGGGACAAGGTCTTATTGTACAACTCTAGATTAAAACTTTTTCCTGGTAAGTTGAAATCTAGGTGGTCTGGTCCATTTTCTGTCACTAATGTTAACAAGTTTGGTTCTATTGAGGTGATGAATGCAACAGGTGAAAAATTCAAGGTTAATGGACAACGCTTAAAGCTTTATCATACAGGAGCTCTTCTTTGGATCTCGTGGAGGAATTATACCTCCAACCCCCTCCCCCTTGTTTGAGGGATGCGGCATTATGGTCGTGCGGGACCCTCATAAACCCGGCGCTAATCGGGAGGCAACCCGATTTTCCCTTTCCTTTTCTTCTTTTTAGTATAGTTTTGTTTTTAGTTTTTCTAGTTTTGTAGTTTAGGTGAGAGAGTGAGAGGGTATTGATCATTACATTGAGGTTATATGTGTGCAGGATTTTTAATTTCAGATGATAGCGAGGCTCTTTTTTTTTTCATGAACAATATTGCAAACCCGAAAAGTGGAAGTTTCGGCCTCCGCCCGATCGGGCCCGTGAAGAATTCATAACAGACATCAAAAAGAGAAGCGCCCGATCCCATCGGGGCATTACGCCCGATCGGGCTTTCTTCCGTCAACGAAACAACAATCCGCCCGACTGGATCGGGCTATTTCGCCCGATCGGGCAGTACACCGTCAGGTTGTTGGAAGACCAAAACACTGACGCCCGATTTTATCGGGCACAACCGCCCGATCGGGCCCGCAATCCGCCAATACCTGGGAAGGCGAAGAAATCCGCCCGATTGCATCGGGCTGTTCTCGCCCGATCGGGCCCGCAACTGAAAATCTGACCTGAAGAAAGAAAATCCCGCCCGATGAAATCGGGCTCCTCACGCCCGATCGGGCTTCGTGCCGGACTGTCATTAAACACGGGATTTCCTCACTCCTTTTCCTTATTCACTCCCCATCTCTTTCTCTCTCTTCTTCAAGCCCTAATCCCAACTCTCTCATCTTCTTCCCCAAATTCTCCATCCACCATTAACAACCTCCAATCCAAGCTACTTGGCTCTCCACAAAAATCAAACCTCCCATCCTCCCTACCAATTACCCACTACATCCTCTTCATTTTTTTTTTCTTTCTTTCACTCCATCTCTCTCATCCATCCTCTTCCTCATCCATTCCACCATTGAAGTAAGAGAAAAGCCCCTTTCACAACATCCCCATTAAAGTGAGTGTGACATCTCTACATTTTTTTCAAGCATCATGACTTCTAGGAGGCGTCGCGGATCCGGCACTGGGCCACCACAACCACCACCACCACCACCACCACGGGACGAGACTTTTCCGGATGTCATCTTTTCGTCGCCGGAGCAACGTGGACGGTTTCAGCGCCTAAAAGGGCGCGAGGTGAGTCCTACCCATTTCCTTGATATTGAATTTTTAAATAAATTGGGTATTGCTTCTGAGTTCAAAGATTTCATGAAAATAATCGGCATGGAATCTTTCTTTTCCGTCCATGTTAATACCTATCCTGTACTGGTCTATGAATTTTATAGCAGTCTTAAGGTTACCAAACCCCGAACTGGACCTGTATCATATGTATCCTTTAGACTGCTCAATCAGGATTTCCACCTCACTTTGCCGGAATTTGCACGGGTACTTCGAGTACAATGTGGTGGGGAGATTGGGCACCCCCCTAACTACCATCATCGTAGCACGTATTTTGCCATCACAGGTGATGGTAATGACTTCACCCTACAACACTGCAAGGGTAAATTCATCCACCAACCCATCTTTAAAATGTGGGTTCGATTTATGTCGCAGACACTATTTGGGAGGGTGGAAGGACAATTAATAAGGGGGGATGAACTGTACCTAATTGGCAGCTACATGCTTAAAGGGACGCCCGACCATTTTCAATATAACATCCCGCATCATGTTGCGCTCCAGCTGGAGCGTATTGCTACCACTTACCCTAAGAGGAGAGCGGACGGTACCTTGACCTCTCGGGCTATTGTTAATGGGGGGTTAGTGACTCTTTTTGCTAGGAAAATTCCTGGTTTTGATGAGTCTCGCTACCAGCCAGGCCTAGGACCCACCCTCCTGGATTATGCTTTCTTCGATCGCCTCCATTGGTTAGAGAAGGCTGGGGATAAATATCAATGGCGCATCAACGGGAGGCGCTCTATTGAGTTGCCTAGTCCCTTAGCCAAAATCCGACCAGGGCAGCCCCATTACCACCTTCCCATTGCTGGTTCCGACTTTCCCACCCCCATCCCCGAGATTCCCCAACGCACATTTCACCGTCGCCCCCCTCATCCTGCTGATATTGCCTATACTTCTGATGCGCCCCCTCCCCCATATTCTACTGCTCCCGCTCCTTTTGATTTTCAGGGAATGATGAGCATGCTCCAGCGGATGGAGTCTGGTATCACTGCCAACTCTACCGCTATTCAGAACATCGGTCAGCAGGTTAATGCCATCTCCGTCCTTCTCCAGAGCCTGAGCCAGCGTGTTGATACATTGGCCAATGATCAACACCTAGCTCTGTATCCCCTGTACGATGACTACTGCAGACAGCATACGATTGCAGAAACCGATGCCCACCCATCCTGGTACTCTTGGAACCCGAATTACAGCCAGCCAGGGTCCAGTAGTAGGGGTGGCGGAGGTGAGGATGATGGAGGTGAGGATGATGGAGGTGAGGATGATGGAGATGCGGATGATGATGGTGAGGACATTTCTATGGATGGCTGATATCCATGCGTTCCTTTCCCTTGTTGCACTGAGGCCATTGCCACGTTCAGCTTGGGGGAGGACTTCTGTAAGTATTGGTATTATTTTTCTTTTTGTTTTTACTGCATTTTAGGATAGTTAAGGTAGGTTATTTGCTTTGAAAAAATGAAAAATCACAAAAAAATGAAATATTGCTGAAAAAAACACAAAAATACGAGTTGAATTCGAATAGTTTGATTGCTTCCCTGTGCCCCGAACTTTGCTTTGAAAAAAATGATTTAACTCATTATACTGGATAGTTGGGCATTTGTGATTGGGACGTTGTGATGTGATCTTTGACTGCCTTGATCTTGAGTGAATTTTGATGATAAAGTGCCTATTTTAACTGCATGCTTGAATTGGTTAGATTGTGAAAATTCATTCTAGCCCTTGGATTTATCTCTATATCCGATATATTCTTGTGTGTTAGTTCCTCGTAGCATTCTTATCTTGGTTTTGGCATTGTACTCGTTGAGTTCTGGTAACTTTAGGCATGTGCTGTGATAGAGGCGTTCATTTGTCTAATTTTAAGCCTCAGAGTTGTTTAATGAATTTTTTCCCCCTAGCCCCGCTGAGCCTAATGACTTATTTTTGGATCTATATTAAACCACATTACACAACTTGAGCCTTTACATTGACTATTGTCCCAAGCCTAGCTTGGGGAAGCATTTGTTAAGTTTATATCATATTGTGTGGTTGATTCCGTAGGGCGGTTGGAAAATAATGATATGGTTGTACAAAGAAAAGAAAGAAAAAGAAAAATAAAGTGAAAGAAAGAAAGAAAAAATTTGATAGTGAAAAATCTGAAAAATTTCTATGATCTTCACTTGTTAACTATCAAAAGTGTTAGAAATTATGTTGAAAATGACAATTATTGGTTGGTTCGTGAAATTTCAAGAGTTGGTTATTATCTTGGTTATGTTGTTGTTGCCATGGGAGTTGTTTCGACCACACTTAGTTCTACTAGTGTTTTTTTTGCTCCCCTTTCTTGGCTTTTCCACCACATTTCCTAAATAATTTTCGTACCTTTACCCGAGCCCCATTACAACCCTGAAAAAGACCTTTTGAGCACGTGTTTGATTGTTTATTGGAATAATACTGAGTCAATATGCCAAAGTCGAAGATTAAGTTTGTTATTTGTGTCGACCTGATTAGGATGAGCGATATTACACCTTTCTAAACACATGAGAGTGTGAGTGGGCAGGGCTATTATGGTTGGGTTGGTGAGAGATCGGGCACATATTTTGCCTGCCACAAAATTGAGAGGAGTGACACCTCGGTGAGCACCTTTTCAAGATTTGCATGATATGTAGGGCGGCTACGTTTGATGGTTTACTTAAGTGATTGGTAGTCAGGTGATCTGAGCAACTGAACTTGAATTTTGCTTGCTTGAATGATTTTGAGTTGGAAATAATTGAATTTAAGCTTTTCCATCTGAGGCGTGAAGCAATCCTATTCTTATTCCTGTTGTGCTTTGCTTGAGGACAAGCAAAGGTTTAGCTTGGGGGAGTTTGATGTGATGGTTTAATATAGTGTTTTTCCCCCTGTATTTGAGCTAAAATGTGTATCAATGGTGCTCTTAGGAGCCATTTTATGCTAACTTTCTCCATCTAGTTGTGGTTTTCTGTTCTGTGTCTGATTACAGGTTTTAGGGAGTTATCTCTCTATTCTCTACCACTATCTGACTATTTCACTGGACTGGAGAGATTCGAAGACATATTTGATGAGTTCCAAAGTCCTGAGGATACTTTTCGGGATCTCTGAGCGAAGAAGCATTGAAACCTTGGCGTTCGAAGCCAAAGAATGAGTATCAGACCTGAGCCCGATCGGGTCGGGCGCCACACGCCCGATCGGGCGGTCATCGTCAGGGGATACAGAAGATTAGAGTAGTTGCGGGCCCGATCGTTATTACGGTGAGGAGCCCGATTGGGCGGTTAGGCCCGATCTCATCGGGCGTCCTTGGCATGTTCTGCGCCTATCCCTGGAACCGTTGGTGTGCGGCCCAACTCCATCGGGCGGGTCGGCCCGATGTCATCGGGCGAGGTCCTGTTTTGATCTCAGCTGCAGCGTTTGAGCCCGATCTCATCGGGCTTAGTTGGCCCGATCGGGCTACTGACTCCGCGCAATCATTTAATGAGTTTCGGGCACTAAGTATAAATAGGAAAGTTAGAACATTTATTAAGGATCTTTGTTTTAGCTCTTATTTTTCTCATAGACTCTCTCAAGAACCCTAGATTTTAATACTCTTCATTGTGATTCAAGATTGAACCTTTGGATTATTCGCAAGTTTAATATAGTTCATTAATTTGGTAATCTTCTTCCTTGTTCTCTTCATTATTATTTGCTTTTGCTATTATTGATTAGATTAGTTTCTTAGTTATTTGCAATAGTTCAAAGTATGGATTTTTGTATGAAATTTGTTATTGTTTCCTCAAGCATGAGTGAGTAGTTTTATTTCTAGGATTGTGGGGATCTATGTATGCAATGAAGGATTGATAGATTAGTATAATTACCCTTTATATCAATTGTTTCCTGTGATTGAATCGTTCATGCTAGATTTATGAATTAGGCCTGATTTGTATTTCTACTACCGCAATATTGAATCTGCTTCGAGAGGAGAGATTTCGTATAGGCTTTCAATCATTAGGCATGGTGATCCTTGACCATGCGAGAGCGGCTAGGTGATCTTTGAGGGAGGTAATGTTCGAGGGAAATTACATGTGCCCTAGATAAATTGACTTATTGGGTGATTATTATTCGTCTCTGATTTCCCGAATTGTATGCATAGTGATCCATAATCCTAGTTCTTTATTAATTGATTATGATCTTCATATTTAGTTCTATCATTTGCCTATTAGTTTAGTCACACACCAATTTTCATCAGATTTAGTTAGTATAATATTAGAATTCAGATACAATAAAATAACTTTCTCCCTGTGGATTCGATCCTGACTTCCCTGACTACTTGTTAGTGGACTTTAGGTTATTTTTGATAAGGTGATACGACTTTAGCCTGTCACGTCCCTCCCCCAAGCTTGGACGACAATAATTTTTGATATTTGATGCACACAGGAGAGAGTCCTGCACCTGGAGAAAGAGGACAACATGAGTAACACCAAACACAACAGAGGTGGGGGGTAAACAAAGAAAATTAAGACTAATTCCTATAAAACAAAAAAAAAATGAATGAAACTAAAGAGGAGTTATAGAAATCCTAGAATGAAAAATAAAACTCACAGATCCTAAGAAAAAATATATATATATTTTTGGTTTTTTTTTTTTAAAAAAGAAGTAAAATATGGAAGAAAAAAAAAACGGGGAAAAGAAAAAAAAATACATAAAATGAAAAAGAAAAGGATATGGAAACATGAAACTTGGGTTGCCTCCCAAGAGCGCTTCATTTAACGTCGTTAGCTTGACGTCTTCATTCTCAGTATGCATCGTAATTCGGAGCCTCCAGCTCCACTACTTCAATGTTTTGAACCTGATGCCCTTCATGATATGGTTTGAGTCGATGTCCGTTCACCTTGAACTCCTTACTTGTGTCTTCACTTCAAATTTCCACTGCACCATGAGAAAAGACCTTGGTAACAACAAATGGGCCAACCCAACGGGAACGGAGTTTGCCAGGGAACAACTTGAGTCTCGAATGGTAGAGCAGAACCTTCTCTCCAACAACAAATGTTTTCCTGGTGATTCGCTCATCATGAAATGCCTTAGTTTTCTCCTTATAAATTCTTGCATTCTCAAAAGCATCATTCCCACTAGTGGAATAAAGTCCAACCGCTGCGGTCAAAACCGGGCTTGCCGCTGCGGTTTTGGCCCGCAATGGTTGGACTAGCAGCAGTTTTCATAAAGAAACTGCTGCGGTTATGAACCGCAGCGGCAAAGAACAAACCGCTGCGGTTCCAAGGCAAAACCGCAACGGTTAATGGGAAAAACCGCAGCGGTTTTGCCTTGGAACCGCAGCGGTTTGTTCTTTGCCGCCAACCTCTTTGTATGCATTGGAACATTAACTGATGCAGTTTTCTTAGTAAACCGCATCAGTTAATGTTATATATATATATATATATATATATATATATATATATATATATATATTATATTTGTCTATATATAATATTTTATTACATCTAACTTGCTATAGTTGACGCAAATCCCAAAAGCGCGTCGTATACAAGTCAAATTAATATATATATATGTATATAAATATAAAATTTGGAGAATGTACTACAAAAGAAGTTGTATTAAGTACTAAAATCCAAAATAAACATCAATTATATTGTCGTACTTAAATAACTAGCAAGTAGAACAATAAGAACAAATAAACTCAAAGTCGCGGCATCATCTTCACATGCAAACTTCGGTAAGGTAGTGTGCTAGCAAATCCCGAACCTTGTTTATCTCGGTTGTGGTGAAAGAACTCTCCCTTTGGTTGAATACCTTAAACATAAGGAAACACACATAATATCAGTTTTAGCTTGAGTAAGACCTTAGATAATTGACTCTTATAGTTATACATGTAACTATTGGAACTATATAAGACCTAACATGTGGCTAAATGCGGGAAACTAAGTGAAATGAGCTTCGAAGGCCAAAATTGGCCCGAAACGGCCTTCATTTACCCAAAATGGGTTTCAATGCATATGAGTGAACTATAATTGACTCTTATAGTTATATATGTACCTATTCGAACTACATATGACCTAACATGTGGCTAAATGCGGGAAACTAAGTGAAATGACCTTCGAAGGCCAAAATCGGCCCGAAATGGCCTTCATTTACCCAAAATGGGTTTCAAAGCATATGAGTGAACTTTAATTGACTCTTATAGTTATATATGTACCTAATGGAACTATATATGAACTAACATGTGGCTAAATGCGGGAAACTAAGTGAAATGACCTTCGAATTCCACAATCGGCCCGAAATGGCCTTCATTTACCCAAAATGGGTTTCAAAGCATATGAGTGAACTATAATTGACTCTTATTGTTATATATGTACCTATTGGGACTATATATGACCTAACATGTAGCTAAATGCCAGAAACTAAGTGAAATGAGCTTCGAAGGCCAAAATCGGCCCGAAACGGCCTTCTTTTACCCAAAATGGGTTTCAAAGCATATGAGTGAACTATAATTGACTCTTATAGTTATATATGTACCTATTGGAACTATATATGACCTAACATGTGGCTGAATCCGGGAAACTAAGTGAAATGAGCTTCGAAGGCCAAAATCGGCCCGAAATGGCCTTCATTTACCCAAAATGGGTTTAAAAGCATATGAGTGAACTTTAATTGACTCTTATAGTTATATATGTACCTATTGGAACTATATATGAGCTAACATGTGGCTAAATGCGGGAAACTAAGTGAAATGACCTTCGAAGGCCAAAATCGGCCCGAAATGGCCTTCATTTACCCAAAATGGGTTTCAAAGCATATGAGTGAACTATAATTGACTCTTATTGTTATATATGTACCTATTGGGACTATATATGACCTAACATGTGGCTAAATGCCGGAAACTAAGTGAAATGAGCTTCGAAGGCTAAAATCGGCCCGAAACGGCCTTCATTTACCCAAAATGGGTTTCAAAGCATATGAGTGAACTTTAATTGACTCTTATAGTGATATATGTACCTATTGGAACTATATATCACTTAACATGCGGCTAAAGGCGGAAAGAAAACAAAACTAAGTGCATTGAGCTTAAGAGGCCAATGCAAAATCGACTTTAAATTAAGCTACGTATATTAGTTTTATATATATATATATATATATATATATATATTTTATATATATATATTTTTATATATATATATATATATATATATATACCTTCTCAATATCCCCAACTTCCTTGCAACTTGAGGCTATATTGAACATGAACCTCAACACATAGTAGCCACACTCGGTTCCCCCCTGTTGCTGAGCACAGTAATCATAGAATTACATAAAAAAATCATGTAATTAACATACATGGTTGTTTTTTGCTAAAAGAAAGAAGTACGTAGCTTAACTAATATGTATTACCTTCATTGCTTTCCATTCAGGTATTTTTCCCGTGCTCTTAATTTTCTTCAAAGAACTGTAGTTAAGTTAATTTCATGTGAGAAGTGGCCAAAGAATGGAATTAGTAAAAAGTGTAATGCTTATTAGCATTTTAAATAACAAATATACCTATTTATGCATGATTTGAGGAATAAGTGTTGTGGTGGATCTTGAGCTATAGAATCAAAATGATATAATGTGTTGTTTGAAGGACAAATCACAACGAGCGACCAATGAAGACTAAAATGCCAAAAAAGTTAGGAAGCAATCATGTGAGTACTTCTATTGTATATATAATGATAATTAAAGTGGTAAAAATAGATGCAAGGTTAAGAACTGTACTCTTCAAAACAAGGGCCAAGTATGAACTTATGTTGTGCACGTAGAGATGTTTTGATACATAGCCAAATGTACTCCTTGACCTCATTTGTGTTTTGCAAACAATTGTCGGCTCAGGTGAAATTTGGACGTAACCACCCAAATTGCTCTTGTATGCTCTTGCGTCCACAATCATCTTGGAGTAATCTTTAAAGCACAACCAACTTCGTAACATAAATATATTATTGTATATTGCAAATCATTTTTATTTACTTCAAAAGTACAAATGTTTTACCTCATGAAGACTTGAATCAAGGAAACATTCAGCATCTCTCCGCAAAGGAACTCTTTCAAATCACCCTTAGACACCCATGTCGATGTATCCTCAAAGTAGTTGAATTGCGTGGTACCCAAATTCACCTCGAGAGGTGCATCATCCGACATATCACGCGCATTTGCATGTAGCCATATGCATGCCTTAGTGAGACACTCGATCTTTGGTTTCTCGATCCAAGTATATGTAGTTGGTTTTTCTTGGTGACTTGAATCTTGCATTCCTTTGCCCGAAATGGCCTTCTTTAGCCCGCTTGAACCCTTCTTCTCTGAACCCTTCTTCGCCTTCTCTAGAGGAGGTGAGTCCGCCTTGCTTTCCTTGGGCTTGTTTATTCTCTCCAAAACCTAATAATTCAACGGTAAAAACATTCAACTTAGTTAGTAGGTAGGTATGAAACAAATCATTATGAATATGGATTTAAGTTGCTTCAATTTACCTCGTCTGAAAACCTCACCCATGCCGATGGCCACAACACATAACCACCACGAGCGTCGGTCAAGACATTTATATCAATTGACGGTTTAGGCAGCGGAAGAGCAAAGTCTTCGTAACCAGGAGTAATGGTCACTACACTAACCGCCAAGTGCTCATTGTCCACAGGCTCATGATGGACTATTGCTCGTTCACTTCGTGGTTGTGCATTTCCTACAGCCACCACAATCAAACCCTCATCTTTTACATCTAGTAAAAGCTGGCAAGGCGTTTCTTCCTTCAAAAAGTAATTGAAATTGAGGTTACGAACATGCAATTACATAATATAACATGTTACTTAGTTTTAAAAATTATAAGGATAATAGTTACCTCTAACTCAAGTATAGATGGTGGGGATTTTTGTGTGTTAGGATGGCTAGCTTTGTCCTCCAAAAGACGATCCAGTTTAGGTTGATGTATCGCCGCTAAACCAAACTGTGAGAGGACCGCGTTGAAACTCTCCGTGAGTTTCTCCGTGACTTTCTCCGTGACTTTCTCCGTAATTTCATCGGTAAGCTTATCCCGAATAGCTTGTGTCATAGCTTCCATATCATGTGGTTGAGAGCGTGATTTTGTACCCACGGAGTAATCTTTAGGATACGCTTTTGTCACACCTAGACGAATACCACCTAAACCCCTCAAAAGTCCACTATGGTCCTTTCCCAAAGTCTCATAAAGGGCATCTTTGTTGCCTTGGGGGTGAACTCGCCGCTAACCTCTTTTTGCTTGAGCCCCATCTATAGAGAAATTAACAACGGTAAGTTTTTTTTTTTAAAAAATCAACATCATAAGCTGCAGCGGCAAGGGGGTGGGGCATCATTGTGTGGGGCGGAGCGGGGTGGGGGCAGTGTGCGGTGTGCATGGGGGTGAGGGCGGTGTGCAGCGGGGGAGCAGGGGAGTGAGGGATGTGTGCGGGGGTGGGGGATGTGTGCGGGGAGTGGGGGCAGTGTGCGGGGGAGGGGGATGTGTGCGGGGGTGGGGGCGTGTGTGCGAGGGGTGGGGGACAGTATGCGGGGGAGTGGGGGGATGTGTGCAGGGGGTGGGGGGGACGGTGTGCGGGGGGGGGGGGCGGTGTGCGGGGGGTGGGGGCGGTGTGCGGGGGAGTGGGGGGATGTGTGCGGGGGTGGGGGGGGGCGTGTGCGGGGTGGGGGGCGGTGTGCGGGGGAGTGGGGGGTAGTGCGCGGGGGTGGGGGCGGTGTGCGGGGAGTGGGGGGATGTGTGCGGGGGTGGGGGGCGGTGTGCGGGGGGGGGGGGCGGTGTGCGGGGAGTGGGGGGATGTGTGCGGGGGGTGGGGGGACTGTGTGCGGGGGGTGGGGGGTGTGTGCGGGGGTGGGGGGGGACTGTTAGGGGTGTGAGCAGTGTGGGGGTGGGGGGAGTGTGCGGGGGGGGTTGGGGATTGGTAGTGCATGTACTTACAACGGCATTGGCTATCTTCAAGGTTCCCGGATCTGAAATGGTCATTTGATTGTTGATATCACGCCTATGCAAGGAGCACCACCAATCAGCGACACGATCAACTTTGACAAACGGCGCGGCCTTAGAGCTAGAAGACGGCGTTGTGCAGTTGTATCGGTAGAAGGGTAAAATTTCTCGTCAATCCACAACTTTCACGCGCTCGCATAAGTATGGGAACCCATATGATGGTAGTGCTTCCTCTGTCTTGCACTGAGTGAATGTTTCTCACGCTTAGCCTATAAATTCACATGGGCAATTAGAAAACACATGTAATGGTATAAAAAGGAGCACCAAAAGTCGAATATATATAGTTTAAAGTGCAATACTTACCACCATCTCCGGCGTAGTATTTTGGGCAACAAATGCCTCCCAATCTTCTGGTATTATATGTCCCCAAATCTGATGAGGCAAAGAATCCGGTTGAAATGTATCTTCCTGCTCTCCCCCTTCCTTTTTTGTTTCTTTTTCGGCCTCCTTGTCCGTCTCACCCTCATTTTGCTTTGATTTTTGAATTTTCCTCCTCTTTATAGTCCTCTTTCTCCGTTTCGTGATCCACCCACTCACTAGTTTGCTTTTGAAAGCTCTAAATCTTTCGGCCACCGCGGATAGGAACGCCGCCTTTTTTTCCTCATTATGAGTAATATGGAACGTATTCTATAAAAACAAGAAACAAACAAAAAGTTACCGAAAATGTGTTTCAAAGCATATAAGTGGAGTTTGATTGACTCTTATAGTTATATATGTACGTATTAGGACTATATATGACCTAACATGCGGCTAAATGAAAAAAACTAAGTGAATTGGAGTGTAAAGGCCAAAATCGGCCCGAAATGGCCTTCATTTACCCAAAATGTGTTTCAAAGCATATAAGTGGACTTTAATTGACTCTTATAGTTATATATGTACCTATTGGGACTATATATGACCTAACATGCGGCTAAATGCAAAAAACTAAGTGAATTGGAGTGTAAAGCGAAAATCGGCCCGAAATGGCCTTCATTTACCCAAAATGTGTTTCAAAGCATATAAGTGGAGTTTAATTGACTCTTATAGTTATATATGTACCTATTTGGACTATATATGACCTAACATGCGGCTAAATGAAAAAAACTAAGTGAATTGGAGTGTAAAGGCCAAAATCGGCCCGAAATGGCCTTCATTTACCCAAAATGTATTTCAAAGCATATAAGTGGAGTTTAATTGACTCTTATAGTTATATATGTACCTATTGGGACTATATATGACCTAACATGCAGCTAAATGCAAAAAACTAAGTGAATTGGAGTGTAAAGGCCAAAATCGGCCCGAAATCGCCTTCATTTACCCAAAATGTGTTTCAAAGCATATAAGTGGAGTTTAATTGACTCTTATAGTTATATATGTACCTATTGGGACTATATATGACCTAACATGCGGCTAAATGCAAAAAACTAAGTGAATTTGAGTGTAAAGGCCAAAATCGGCCCGAAATGGCCTTCATTTACCCAAAATGTGTTTCAAAGAATATAAGTGGAGTTTAATTGACTCTTATAGTTATATATGTACCTATTGGGACTATATATGACCTAACATGCCCCTAAATGCAAAAAACTAAGTGAATTGGAGTGTAAAGGCCAAAATCGGCCCGAAATGGCCTTCATTTACCCAAAATGTGTTTCAAAGCATATAAGTGGAGTTTAATTGACTCTTATAGTTATATATGTACCTATTGGGACTATATATGACCTAACATGCGGCTAAATGCAAAAAACTAAGTGAATTGGAGTGTAAAGGCCAAAATCGGCCCGAAATGGCCTTCATTTACCCAAAATGTGTTTAAAAGCATATAAGTGGAGTTTAATTGACTCTTATAGTTATATATGTACCTATTGGGACTATATATGACCTAACATGCGGCTAAATGCAAAAAACTAAGTGAATTGGAGTGTAAAGGCCAAAATCGGCCCGAAATGGCCTTCATTTACCCAAAATGTGTTTCAAAGCATATAAGTGGAGTTTAATTGACTCTTATAGTTATATATGTACCTATTGGGACTATATATGACCTAACATGCGGCTAAATGCAAAAAACTAAGTGAATTGGAGTGTAAAGGCCAAAATCGGCCCGAAATGGCCTTCATTTACCCAAAATGTGTTTCAAAGCATATAAGTGGAGTTTAATTGACTCTTATAGTTATATATGTACCTATTGGGACTATATATGACCTAACATGCGGCTAAATGCAAAAAACTAAGTGAATTGGAGTGTAAAGGCCAAAATCGGCCCGAAATGGCCTTCATTTACCCAAAATGTGTTTCAAAGCATATAAGTGGAGTTTAATTGACTCTTATAGTTATATATGTACCTATTGGGACTATATATGACCTAACATGCGGCTAAATGCAAAAAACTAAGTGAATTGGAGTGTAAAGGCCAAAATCGGCCCGAAATGGCCTTCATTTACCCAAAATGTGTTTCAAAGCATATAAGTGGAGTTTAATTGACTCTTATAGTTATATATGTACCTATTGGGACTATATATGACCTAACATGCGGCTAAATGCAAAAAACTAAGTGAATTTGAGTGTAAAGGCCAAAATCGGCCCGAAATGGCCTTCATTTACCCAAAATGTGTTTCAAAGCATATAAGTGGAGTTTAATTGACTCTTATAGTTATATATGTACCTATTGGGACTATATATGACCTAACATGCCCCTAAATGCAAAAAACTAAGTGAATTGGAGTGTAAAGGCCAAAATCGGCCCGAAATGGCCTTCATTTACCCAAAATGTGTTTCAAAGCATATAAGTGGAGTTTAATTGACTCTTATAGTTATATATGTACCTATTGGGACTATATATGACCTAACATGCGGCTAAATGCAAAAAACTAAGTGAATTGGAGTGTAAAGGCCAAAATCGGCCCGAAATGGCCTTCATTTACCCAAAATGTGTTTCAAAGCATATAAGTGGAGTTTAATTGACTCTTATAGTTATATATGTACCTAATGGGACTATATATGACCTAACATGCGGCTAAATGCAAAAAACTAAGTGAATTGGAGTGTAAAGGCCAAAATCGGCACGAAATGGCCTTCATTTACCCAAAATGTGTTTCAAAGCATATAAGTGGAGTTTAATTGACTCTTATAGTTATATATGTACCTATTGGGACTATATATGACCTAACATGCCCCTAAATGCAAAAAACTAAGTAATTGGAGTGTAAAGGCCAAAATCGGCCCCTTCATTTACACAAAATGTGTTTCAAAGCATATAAGTGGAGTTTAATTGACTCTTATAGTTGTATATGTACCTATTGGGACTATATATGACCTAACATGCGGCTAAATGCAAAAAACTAAGTGAATTGGAGTGTAAAGGCCAAAATCGGCCCGAAATGGCCTTCATTTACCCAAAATGTGTTTCAAAGCATATAAGTGGAGTTTAATTGACTCTTATGGTTATATATGTACCTATTGGGACTATATATGACCTAACATGCGGCAAAATGCAAAAAAACTAAGTGAATTGGAGTGTAAAGGCCAAAATCGGCCCGAAATGGCCTTCATTTACCCAAAATGTGTTTCAAAGCATATAAGTGGAGTTTAATTGACTCTTATAGTTATATATGTACCTAATGGGACTATATATGACCTAACATGCGGCTAAATGTAAAAAACTAAGTAATTGGAGTGTAAAGGCCAAAATCGGCCCCTTAATTTACACAAAATGTGTTTCAAAGCATATAAGTGGAGTTTAATTGACTCTTATAGTTATATATGTACCTATTGGGACTATATATGACCTAACATGCGGCTAAATGCAAAAAACTAAGTGAATTGGAGTGTAAAGGCCAAAATCGGCCCGAAATGGCCTTCATTTACCCAAAATGTGTTTCAAAGCATATAAGTGGAGTTTAATTGACTCTTATAGTTATATATGTACATATTGGGACTATATATGACCTAACATGCGGCTAAATGCAAAAAACTAAGTGAATTGGAGTGTAAAGGCCAAAATCGTCCCGAAATGGCCTTCATTTACCCAAAACGTGTTTCAAAGCATATAAGTGGAGTTTAATTGACTCTTATAGTTATATATGTACATATTGGGACTATATATGACCTAACATGCGGCTAAATGCAAAAAACTAAGTGAATTGGAGTGTAAAGGCCAAAATCGGCCCGAAATGGCCTTCATTTACCCAAAATGTGTTTCAAAGCATATAAGTGGAGTTTAATTGACTCTTATAGTTATATATGTACCTATTGGGACTATATATGACCTAACATGCCCCTAATTGCAAAAAATAAAGTGAATTAGAGTGTAAAGGCCAAAATCGGCCCGAAATGGCCTTCATTTACCCAACATGTGTTTTAAAGCATATAAGTGGAGTTTAATTGACTCTTATAGTTATATATGTACCAATTGGGACTATATATGACCTAACATGCCCCTAAATGCAAAAAATAAAAGTAATTCAGTTACAAAATAAACTTACACAAGTGTCTTCCCATAATGATTTCTTCATTGCATCGGGCACATCTTTCCACCCCACAAAAATGCTCAGTTTGCGCACACATAACCCTAAATGCTGCCCATACTTTTTACGCCATTGACCACAAGGTTGACCCATATCATCATACTCGAGGGTCATAGGGGTGTTATAATTCAATCCCTTGGTCGCACCCCTTCCTTTCCGCTTCTTTGTTGCAACTTTACTTGGAGTTTTGGTACTGATGAGAACCTCTTTCCCCGCATTTTTTTGTGGCACAATGACGGATGAAGTACAAGGATAATCTTCCCTAGCATTGTTGTCAATGGGGGGAGCCTTATTGGCTAGCTCCTCATGTATTTCAGCCAAGTCAAGTTCCCTTTTACGCAAGCGCGCCTCCTCATCATGCGCTAAGTCTTCCGGGTCACCTTTATCGTTCTCCTTCTCCGCATCATACTCATCATCATCGTCCAATGAATTATCATAATCATCATCGGTTTCTTCCTCCACAATCACATCATCTCGTACCATGTTTAAACTCCTGAAATTTTAAAAAACGATATTAGAAAAGCGTAAGATTAAACAAACATATGATTAGAAACCCCCGCACAGTCCCCCTGAACCGCACATCCCCCTTAAGCTGTCCCACCCCCTCACGGCCCCCGCACATCCCCCCTTCTTTGCCCCCCTGCCACACCCCCTTCACTTGCCCCCCCGCATAACCCCCTTCATTGCCCGCCTTGCCATGACCACCTCCTTCATTGCCCCCCCTGACCCCCTTCACTCCCCAGTTGTTGCCCCCCCCATGCCCCACCCCCGCACACATCCCCCTACTCCCCCCGCACACGGTCCCCACCCCCCGCACACCGCCCCCACCCCCTGCACACACCCCCCCACCCCGCGCACAGTCCCCCCCCACCCCCTACACACATCCACCCACCCCCGCACACTTTGCCCCCCCCCCGCACCTTGCCCCACCACCCGCACACATCCCCCCCCCCCCCCGCGCCCCCCCCCCCCTGCACACGGTCCCCCGCTCCCTGCACACATCCCCCACTCCCCGCACACCGCCCCCCCCCCCCACACCGCCCCCCCCCCCTTCACACAGTCCCCATCCCCGCACACGCCTCCCCCACCCCCCGCACACCCGCCCCCCACCCCTGCACACGTCCCCCCCCCCGCACACACATCCCCCCCCCCCCACACTGCCCCCACCCCCCCACACACATCCCCCACTCCCCTGCACCGCCCCCACCATCCCGCACACTGCCCCCACCACCCCTATACACAATCCCCCCACCCCGCACACATCCCCCCCCCCGCGCACACCCCCACCCCCTACACACCGCCCCCACCACCCCGCACACATCCAGCCACCCCCCCGCACACATCCCCCCACTCCCCGCACACCGCCCCCACCCCTCTCGCACACCGCCCCCACTCCCCGCACACATCCCCCCACTCCCCGCACACTGCCCCACCCCCGCACACGCCCTGCTCCCCCCCCCGCACACCGCCACCCACCCTCGCACACATCCCCCCACTCCCCCGCACACCGCCCCACCCCCCGCACACGCTGCCCCCCCCCCCCCCCACCCCCCCACCACCCCGCACACATCCCCCGCCCCCGCACACATCCCCCCTCCCCCTGCACATTGCCCCCCCCCCCGCACTGCCCCCCAC
The DNA here is from genome assembly GCA_947646795.1 of Beta lomatogona. NCBI lineage: Eukaryota > Viridiplantae > Streptophyta > Magnoliopsida > Caryophyllales > Amaranthaceae > Beta > Beta lomatogona. The sequence continues at coordinate 1,310,548 of CANSNZ010000207.1, forward strand.
TCCCCTGCACACAGTCCCCCCACCCCCGCACTGCGCCCCCCACTCCCCGCACTGCCCCCACCCCCCCGCACACCGCCCCCCCCCGCACACATCCCCCTCCCCGCACACCTGCCCGACTCCCTGCACACATCCCCCCACCCCTTCACACATCCCCCACTCCCCTACTCCCACACCCCCTGCATATATATATACTAATAAGAACTATACATGACCTAACATGTGGATAAAAGCGAGAAATTAAGTTAATTGAGGTTGAAAAGCCGAAATTGGCCCGAAATGACATTCACTTACCCAAAATGGGTTTCAATACATATGAGGCGAGTTTAGTTGATTGTAATACATATATATATACTAATAAGAACTATACATGACCTAACATGCGGCTAAAAGTGAAAAATTAAGTTAATTGAGGTTGAAAAGCCGAAATTGGCCCGAAAATGACATTCACTTACCAAAATGGGTTTTCAATACATGTGAAGCGAGTTTAGTTGATTGTAATACATATATATATACTAATAAGAACTATACATGACCTAACATGCGGCTAAAAGTGAGAAATTAAGTTAATTGAGGTTGAAAAGCCGAAATTGGCCCGAAATGACATTCACTTACCCAAAATGGGTTTCAATACATGTGAAGCGAGTTTAGTTGATTGTAATACATATATATATACTAATAAGAACTATACATGACCTAACATGCGGCTAAAAGCGAGAAATTAAGTTAATTGAGGTTGAAAAGCCGAAATTGGCCCGAAAATGACATTCACTTACCCAAAATGGGTTTCAATACATGTGAAGCGAGTTTAGTTGATTGTAATACATATATATATACTGATAAGAATTATATATGACCTAACATGCGGCTAAAAGCGAGAAATTAAGTTAATTGAGGTTGAAAAGCCGAAATTGGCCCGAAAATGACATTCACTTACCCAAAATGGGTTTCAATACATGTGAAGCGAGTTTAGTTGATTGTAATACATATATATATACTAATAAGAACTATACATGATCTAACATGCGGCTAAAAGCGAGAAATTAAGTTAATTGAGGTTGAAAAGCCGAAATTGGCCCGAAATGACATTCACTTACCCAAAATGGGTTTCAATACATGTGAAGCGAGTTTAGTTGATTGTAATACATATATATATACTAATAAGAACTATACATGACCTAACATGCGGCTAAAAGCGAGAAATTAAGTTAATTGAGGTTGAAAAGCCGAAATTGGCCCGAAAATGACATTCACTTACCCAAAATGGGTTTCAATACATGTGAAGCGAGTTTAGTTGATTGTAATACATATATATATATACTAATAAGAACTATACATGACCTAACATGCGGCTAAAAGCGAGAAATTAAGTTAATTGAGGTTGAAAAGCCGAAATTGGCCCGAAAATGACATTCACTTACCCAAAATGGGTTTCAATACATGTGAAGCGAGTTTAGTTGATTGTAATACATATATATATACTAATAAGAACTATACATGACCTAACATGCGGCTAAAAGCGAGAAATTAAGTTAATTGAGGTTGAAAAGCCGAAATTGGCCCGAAAATGACATTCACTTACCCAAAATGGGTTTCAATACATGTGAAGCGAGTTTAGTTGATTGTAATACATATATATATACTAATAAGAACTATACATGAGCTAACATGCGGCTAAAAGCGAGAAATTAAGTTAATTGAGGTTGAAAAGCCGAAATTGGCCCGAAATGACATTCACTTACCCAAAATGGGTTTCAATACATGTGAAGCGAGTTTAGTTGATTGTAATACATATATATATACTAATAAGAACTATACATGACCTAACATGCGGCTAAAAGCGAGAAATAAAGTAAAATGACATTGCAAAGCCGAAAGCCGGAATCAGTTACAAAAGAAGACGAGCCTATTGTTTACTTTTGCCACCTTCATTTGAAGTATCAACCATTATCCCTTCCCCGTGATCTGCAAGCATGTAACTTGTCGCTAACTCCGCATCAGTGACATCGGAGTTGGGAATGGTGAAAGGCGGGGTGTCTTCAAACGCATCATACTCCTCCTCATCCTCAACATCACCAACTCCAAGTATACTTCTTTTTCCTGGGACAACAATTGACCACTTGTTATCAGAAGGGTCAGTTACGTAGAATACTTGCTTAACTTGTGATGCAAGCACGAATGGCTCTTCACTATCACGCAACCGACCTAAGTCTACAAGAGTAAATCCATAAGGGTCATCTTTCCTTATGTAACGCCGGTTATACTCAACCCACTTGCATCGAAATAAGCAGACCGTGAAACCAGAGTAGTCAAGCTCCCATATATCTTGAACTCGTCCATAGTATAACAATTTAGCATCAATTGGAGACTTGTCTTTGGCACTTACATACTGTGTAGATGATGCCTCTACTGAAACACCATTATTCTGGAGAGATCTCGACTTTTGATCTTGACGATCTGTCCAATACGTATATCCGTTAACATCATAACCCTCATAGGAGTGCACAGCTTCTCGAGGACCAAATGTTAGCCACTTGAGAGTTTCAGAAACATTGGAATCTACTTCACGCATTATTCGATTATGGAACCAATCAATAAAAGTCTTATTATGCAACTACATCAATGCTCTAGTCCCTTTACCTGGATTCTGGTCACGCAACTCCTCCAAATGCTCATCCAAGTACGGATGCACCTGTACCATATGCTGCAATACAAATAAGTGTGCTTGTATGCAGCTTTCAACAGGAGGTACTATCATTTTCGAGCCAAATGTACCTTTACCCACGAGTCTGCCCTCGTGTCGAGATGTAGGAAGTCCAATAGGATCAACATTAGTTAAGAACTCAGCCACAAAATTACCGACCTCTTCACTCACAATCCCCTGAATTATACTTCCTTACGGTTGCATTTGGATTCCTTACTTTATCTTTCAAAGAGCCCATATGTCTCTCAAAGGGACAGCACCACCTCAAAAACACCGGACCACATAGCTTAATTTCTCGAACTAGATGTACAAGCAAATGGACCATAATGTCGAAGAAAGCAGGTGGGAAGTACATCTCAAACTTGCACAAAGTTTGTATCACGCTAGCCTGCAGAGCATCAAGCTTCGAGGGTTGTAACGTTTTGCTACATATAGTATTGAAAAAAGAACACAGCTCTGTTATGGTATGTCTCACATGTTTCGGCAATATCCCTCGAATTGCAATCGGTAAGAATACTTGCATCATTACATGACAATCATGAGACTTCATGCTCGATAATTTCAACTCACCGTCTAAGGTAACAAATCTTTTCATGTTCGATGAGTACCCTGATGGAACCTTAATGTTGTACAAACACTCGCAAAAAAGACGCTTCTCAGCTCTAGATAGAGTGTAGCAAGCCGGAGGCAAATAGTTCCTATCATCATCCTTCACCGTTTTCTTTCCTTTTCTTTCAATTCCTGCAGGCGACCCTTCTTCCTGTTTCTTTTCTTTTCCCTTTCCTTTTCCTTTTCTAGACACTTTCTCTTCTTTCTTTCTTTTCTTAGTGTCCCTCTTTTGAGCCCATAGTTCTGGTCGAAGCCCCTCACTTTCCAGATACAGTCGCACCCCTTTGCTATCCTTTGTCTTATGTGGAATATTCATAAGTGTCCCCAGAATGGCGTCACATACATTTTTCTCTATGTGCATGACGTCGAGACAATGTCTAACCTCTAGATCTCTCCAATATGGAAGTTTCCACATAATAGACTCCTTTTTCCAAAGTCCCTTATCACCAACACTCGCTCCTTTACCGAATATCGTTTCAATACCCTTGACTTGATCATAAACCTCAATACCAGTCAATGGTCTACGAGCAACCCCTTCCTCAACTGTTCCATCGAATGCCTTCTTCTTATTACGATAAGGATGGTCGCGTCGAAGGAACCTTCGGGTGCGCATATAAACTTCTTTGTGACAAGTAGTAATGTATTTAGATGCTATGTCGTCCAGGCAAATCGGGCATGCTTTCTTCCCTTTGTTCTTGTACCCGGATAAGTTCCCATAAGCAGGATAGTCATTAAGAGTGAATAAAAGCATGGCACGCAATGTGAATACCTCATCAGCATGTGCGTCATACACAGAAACTCCTTCATCCCACATTTTTCTCAAATCATCAACAAGTGGCTAGAGGTAGACATCTATGTCGTTTCCAGTTTGTTTCGCCCCGAAATAAGAATCGACAACATGATGTATTTGTGTTTCATGCACAACCAAGGAGGCAAGTTGTATATAACTAGAAGAACCGGCCACGTACTATGTTGAGAACTAAGATTGCCAAATGGGTTCATTCCATCCGTGCATAGGCCAAGCCTCAAATTTCTGTCCTCGGCACCGAAGGTCTTATGACAATGGTTGATACCTTTCCACTCAGGAGAATCAGCCGCATGTTTGAGAAAACCATCCTTTTTCCTTCGTTCTGCATGCCACCTCAAGTTCTTAGCATCTTTTTTGATTGAAAACATGCGCTTAAATCGTGGTATAATCGGAAGATACCACATCACCTTTGCTGCAGGACCTTTCTTATCACCAACCCCCGCGCGCCTGTAACGCGACTTCCCACATCGAGGACACTCATCCATATTTTCATATTCATTTCGATATAGCACACAATCGTTTGGACAAGCATGTATCCTCTGGTACACTATCCGGAAGGGACACATCAGTTTCTTAGCAAAATAGTTCGACTTGGGTAGTTCATGGTCGTCCGGCAACATATCACCAAATGCTTGCAACAAGGAAGTGAAACAAGAGTCACTTATATCGGCTTTCGTCTTGATATTAAAGAGTGTTATCACGGCCGACAGCTTGGTGTACCTCATACAACCGGGATACAACGGTTTTCGAGATGCCTCGTCCATGCACTCAAAAATACGAGGCCGTTTGCCACAATGATCTACCCCCGCCATCATCTCCTCGATATGATCCCCTTCATCATCATCATCTTCTACTTGAATATCCTCATATTCATCCTCGTTGTCATTCTCAATGACATCAAACTCACCTTCTTCATGCACATCGTTAACAATGGCATTTCGACCATCATACATACCCTCCTCACCGTGCCAAACCCATACATAGTAGTCTTGTCTAAACCCGCGACGAAAGACATGCTCCCTAAGCGACTCAATGCTACTAACGATGCTCACATTACCACAATCAACACAAGGACAATAAAACCCCTCGGTTCCCTTTGCAGCCTGATGACTTAATGCAGCATCACAAAATTCAAAGACCCCATCCACGAATTCACACGTGTCACGACTACCATACATCCATGCACGATTCATTTCAACCAAACCTATCTCTAATTAAACACAAGCAACAAGGACCCAATGTCAATGACGAATTTCACTACATTATTAGAGTTTATACACGATATAAATTTAATGAAATTAGGCATGCTTTCCAAGGGTCCTTATCACTCTAACCTAACCCATCCTTAGATGTCTAATCTCACTAGTGAATGTATTGCCTTCAGTTCGAATCTACGGAAAATCCGGCAGCATTTCCCTACAGTTCTCCAAGTACACGATGTACATATAAATTTATTTATATCTACATATGTACCCAGAGAACAAAAGTAGGGAAACGACGCGCCAAGATTTTCCTCTAGAATCGAACTAAAAACATACATTCACCACCTAAGTGAGATTAAACATCTAAGAACAGTCCCAAACCGGGGACTATTCAAGACTTACTCCTAATGAGTAAGTCTCGAACGGGTATCTAGGCATATGATATGATGATACAAACATAGGTTTTTAAAAACAACAAAACATTTTACATCTAATCTCAATTCAACGATAAATATATACACATTTGCATATATAAACCAATTTACTATGAAAGAAAGTTAAATATGAGTGATAACATACCAATGTAAAGGCTGTCAATAGAGAAATCGAGCTCAACACTCCGTCACTAGCTAGCTTCAATAATCAACAACAAAGTATAAAGTTAAGATTAGAATAAATTAGCAAATTAAACAACACTAAACCAAACTAAGCTAAACTAAACTAATTAAATAGCTAAACCAATAATGATATTCAACGTTATACTTTGTTAGTTCAAAAATAACTAGTTAATAAGTACTACTACAACAACAACAACAACAACTACTACAACAACTACAACTACAACAACAACTACAACCACTACAACTACAACAACAACCATAACAAAGCCCTAGTTTTGTAACCTAAAAATCAAACTAACTACTTTAAATAAAATCAAATAAACTCAAATCAATCAAATTTACAACCTTTAACTATAATACAACCTAATTTCATTGACAATTATTCATAAAACTACAATTAATTATAAAACTTAAAGCTTTAAATATGAGATTAAGTAAAGTTGAGAAATTTTAGGTACCTAAGAAGAGGAGGAGGAATGTAGGTGTTAAGGGCACGGTGGAGGTGCGGCGGTGGAGGACGCACAGTGCAGCCGTAGAGGACGCTTGGAATTGCTGTTGTTGATTAAAAGAAAGGAGGGAGCTTCTAGGGTTTGTTGTTGATGAAGCGTGGAGGTGCGGCGGTGGTGGTGTGTGGAGGAAATTGAGAAGGAAGGAGGGAGTTCAAACTTCGAACCTAAAGAAGGAGGGAGTGCAAGTCAGTGTTCGCAAACTCGACCAATTTGACGCGGGCTTTAGGAAAAAAAAAAAAAAAACAAAATAAACCGCTGCGGTTCAGAAAACCGTAACGGTTAACTGAAAACCGCAGCAGTTTCTTTTAACCGTTGCGGTTTTCTATTGACCGCAGTGGTTTATGTTCCCCCTTTTCCCCCCAAATTCTACGACAATTTACCGCTGCGGTATTCTTAAGGACCGCAGCTATTTTCTTGTGACATTTAGCGTTTTTTCCACTAGTGTCCTAATCTCTTCTAACTCTTGTAATTGAAGTTTCCGATGCTCACCCACAGCGTCCATGCTCATATTACACTGCTTCACAGCCCAAAATACTCTGTGTTCCAATTCCCCGGGCAGGTGGCAAGGTTTACCAAACACTAGGGAGACATGCCAAACACTAGTCTGTAGGGAAACCCAAATCTAGATTTCAAAAATTTTGCAACCACTTTAGAATCGTTAGTACGAGTGGCCTTAGCTTCCACCCATTTCGAAACATAATCGACAGCAAGCAATATATAATGAAATCCAAAAGAAGAGGGAAAAGGTCCCATAAAATCCATACCCCAAACATCGAAAATCTCGCATATTAAAATTGGAGTTTGGGGCATTTCATTTCTAGGACCTAATGTATCTGTCCTTTGACAATTATCACAAACTTTGCAAATCTCATACACATCTTTAAATAAGGATGGCCAGTAGAAGCCGCTTTCCAGAACCTTGCGAGCTGTACGCTTGGGTCCGAAATGCCCGCCACAAGCATAAGAGTGACAGAAGGTTAGTATAGAAAGAAATTCAGTTTCAGGTACGCACCTTCTAATCACTTGATCAGCACAATGTTTCCATAGATACGGATCATCCCAAATGTAGTGCTTTGCTTCACTGCGCATTCGATCCCTCTGGGCCTTGGTAAAACCGGCTAGAAATTTTTGAGAAACTAAGAAGTTCACCAAATCTGCATACCATGGAGTGCTCGAGCTCAAAGCATGCAACTTCTCATCAGGAAACTCTTCATTAATTGGACTTTTAACTCCATCAACCCCGACTAATCTGCTCAGATGATCAGCAACACTATTGTCAGAACCCTTTTTGTCTCTAATTTCTATGTTGAACTCTTGAAGCAACAAAATCCAGCGTATTAGTCTAGGTTTCGCCTCTTTCTTTGACAAAAGAAACTTCAACGCTGCATGATCAGTATAAACAATAATGTTAGTACCTAAAAGATAGGACCTGAATTTATCTAAAGCAAAAACTACAGCAAGAAGTTCTTTCTCAGTTGTAGTGTAATTAGCTTGAGCCTCATTCAAAGTTCTTGAAGCGTAATAAATGGCATGAGGAATCTTTCCAACTCTCTGTCCTAATACTGCTCCTACAGCATGGTTGGATGCATCACACATCAATTCAAATGGGATCTCCCAGTTTGGAGGCTGTAAAATAGGTGCATTGACCAACTTGTTCTTCAACTGGTCAAACGCTTTCTTACACTCCTCATCAAAAGCGAATTCCACTTCTTTTTGCAACAGTCTACACAAAGGTTGTGCAATCCTTAAAAAGTGTTCGATAAACCTACGATAAAACCCTGCATGGCCAAGAAAAGAACGAACTTCTCGCACAGAGGCGGGGTAAGGCAGTGAGGTAATAAGATCTATTTTAGCTTTATCGACTTTTATTCTGTTAGTAGAAACAATATGACCTAAGACTATACCTTGTTGAACCATAAAATGACATTTTTCAGAATTGAGCACAAGGTTGGATTCCAAACAACGTTTAAGAATTAAAGTGAGAATCACCATGGACAGTGAAATCATCCATGAAGACTTCAATGAATTTCTCAAGATAATCTGAAAAGATGCTTACCATACATCTCTGAAAAGTAGCGGGAGCGTTGCATAACCCAAAAGGCATGCGCCGGTAGACAAAAGTACCATATGGGCACGTGAAAGTTGTTTTCTCCTGATCTTCCGGAGCTATTGCAACCTGCACATAACCAGAGTAACCGTCAAGAAAACAGTAATAAGCATGACCAGCAAGACGTTCAACCATTTGATCAATAAAAGGTAAGGAAAAATGATCTTTTCGGGTCATGGATTATAATTTCCTATAATCTACACAAACCCTCCACCCATTTTGCACTCGAGTAGGAACCATCTCTCCCTTGTCATTTTCTACCACCGTCACCCCCGATTTTTTCGGAACCACTTGTAACGGGCTAACCCAAGGACTGTCAGAGATAGGGTATATCACCCCTACATCAAGAAGCTTCAATACTTCTTTCTTTACAACCTCCATCATAGGTGGATTAAGCCGCCTTTGCACTTGTCTTGCTGGTTTAACTCCCTCTTCTAAGAGTATTCTGTGTGTGCACATGGAGGGGCTAATCCCTTTTATATCCGCAATCGTCCACCCCAAAGCTGTCTTATGTGCCTCAAGGACCTTAACAAGCTTTTTCTCTTGAATTGGAGTAAGATTACTTGCGATTATCACTGGAAGGGTATCATTTTCTTCTAGAAATGCGTATTTTAGATGGTCAGGCAGTGGCTTTAACTCTACTTCTGGAGGCTGCACAACAGAAGGCAACAACATGTGAGTATTAGGAGGTAGATTAATGAATTGAGTTGCAAATCTTCCTTGCTTAGTGAGCAGTGATTCCAAAGCAAAGAAAACTTCCTTTACCTCATCTTCGACTGCAAAAACTTCCTACAAATTTGCATAACTTTCTTTCTCCATTGGGTTAATTAAAACGGATTCCAAAGCATCATTACCACAAAGAAAGTACACTTGCTCAGTTAATGAATCAATGATATCTATGCTAGAAACAGATTCGCAATCAGATGGATATCTCATAGCATCATATATATTGAAACGAATAACTCTTTGTCAAATTCCATGGTTAATACGCCACTGTGAACATCAATCTTAGTGTGAGCAGTTTTGAGGAAAGGTCTGCCTAATAATATAGGAGAAGAATTAGAAGCTTCATTATCATGCATATCTAACACATAAAAATCAGCGGAGTAGACAAGCTGATTAACCTGCACTAAAACATCCTCAATCACCCCTTTGGGGTATGCATTAGAACGATCAGCAAGTTGAATTATAACACGAGTTTCTTTTAAAGGACCTAAATTAAGAGCACTAAAAATAGATAAAGGCATCACATTAATTGAGGCTCCTAAATCTAGCATGCATCTCTCATACCTCGTGTTACCTATTCTGCATGGTATTGTGAAAATCCGGGATCTTTACACTTTGGAGGGACTTTTCTCTGCAAAACAGCGGAAACATTCTTACTAACATTTATTTTCTCATCACCTTTTAGTTTCTTCTTATTAGTGCACAAATCCTTCAAAAATTTTGCGTATCGCGGCACTTGTTTTATAGCTTCCAGTAGAGGTATGTTCACTTCTACCTTGCGAAAGACATCCAGCATCTCTTTCTCATAATCAGGCTTCTTGTTCTTTGATAATAACCTGCTAGGAAAAGGTATAGGTGTAAAGACATTGTTAGTTTTAACAGAAACATCAAAATTGGCCTTGTTTTATTGCTGCTCATCCAATTCTGTTACAATTGCCTCCTGTTCTTCTTCTGGAATTATCACCAGCTCACTCTTCCTTCTCACTAGAATCTCTAATTGCTTGCCACTTCTAAGAGAAATAGCATTGGCATTCTCCTTAGGATTTCTCTTAGTTTGGGTAGGTAGTTTCGAAGAATTTTGTGTTTGCAACATGCCAAGAGTATCAGCTAATTGAGAGACTTGATTTTCCAGGTTCCTCAACCCACTTCGTGTTTCTTACTGAAATTGCAAAGTGCTGGAAGCCATCGTCTTCACAATGTCTTCAAGAGTCATGCCACTAGGTTGTTGTTGTGGCATAGGTTGCTGCAACGGTGGTCTAGGTACATACGGGGTTTGGGTCGTGTGGAATCCAGGTGGAGGAGTGAATGCTTGCTGTTGGTGGAGTGGTGGTCTGAAATTAGGATTTCCTTGCTGCTGATTGTTGCCATACCTCAGGTTCGGATGATCCTTCCATCCCGGATTATAGGTTTGAGAGAAAGGGTCATACCTCCGTTGTTGTCCTTGAAAACCCCCAATAGCATTCACTTGTTCATCTTGTAGGCTTGGACACATATCAGTAGCGTGCCCTACTGTGAAACAAATCTCACATGCCTTGGCTTGGCCTTTTCCTATCACAACTTGTTCCACTAAGGAGGTGAGGTTGGCTACCCGTTGCTCCCGCCTTAGAAATACCCACCTCGTTGACATGATGAGATGGAACTAGAACTCGATTCCTTCTTCCGAATATTGAGAGTTAGCTGCCATGTTTGCTATGAGCTTCATTGCATCGGGCAGTGTTTTATCACCTAGTGATCCACCGCTTGCCGCATCAATTATATTTTTATCATTGTATGTTAACCCTTCGTGAAATACTGAACTAAAAGTTGCTCGATCGATCTCGATGGTTAGGGCAAATTGTTGCATAACTTTTTGAAGCGCTCCCAAGTACTCATAAAGTGTCTCGTGTCATCTTGCCGAATACCGCAAATATCTTTACGAATGTTTGCCGCAAGAGATGCTGGAAAATACTTTGATAAAAATACTCGTTGCATTTCATCCCAAGTAGTGATGGATTGTGCAAGCAGATCATATAGCCATTGCCTTGCGGCAAAGATTCGATAACGCAAATGGCAATGCCTTCAATTTCGGTTTATCAAGTGTCACTCCACTCGGTTTCATTCTGGAACAAGCTATATGAAATTCTTTAAGGAACTTGTTTGGATCCGTCATGTATGCGTAACTTAAAGAGCCATTTTCTTTGAAACCCGTGAAAGTGGGTAAAGCTCGGATAAGGCCTGGTTTTATCTCACATTCCATCTCCTCATCTGCATAAACAATGCACAGTAAGTTGGGATCAAAAGTAGGAACTGCTAACTCCTTCAAGGTGCGTGCCATCTCAAATTCAACTTCTTCTTCCTCCTCCGAAGATGAACAATCACTAAGAGGCAGGGGAAGATGACGCGCTTGCTCAAGTTGTTGTTGAGCACGAGTCCTTTCCGCCACTATGAATCTTTGGTTCTTTGCTGCAAAATCTCGCAAGCGTATGTGCTTAAAGTTTCTGTCATACATGCACAACAAAGAAACTAGATCACAAGGTAGTAAGAAAAGTTAGTAAATCACACAAGAAATAATATAATAAAAACACCAAATTCCCCGGCAACGGCGCCAAGCTTTGGTGCGACTGTCGCGTGTCTACCAAAAATAAACCTAACTATAACCTTCTAACAATGTAGTCGGGTAAGTCAGAGTCGATCCCACAGAGAATTGGATTTATGTTATTATTTCTTGTGTTAGTTAAAAACCCCTGTTTTTTATAGAATATATGAACTAACCAAGTACTATAAAAATTACTACTATAAAGATGAAGGTAAAATATCGACTAAATAACTGAACTAAGAAAGAGATAATCAAAGATACTAAAATAGGGATCGGGAGATATATATTGGTATTGGAATATTAATCGATCATTGAACTAATTAAATCACGCATATACTTTGACGTTAACTCAAGAATGCACGTAGACGCTCTAAACTTTCTAATTTGCAAATAAACCAAACAAGCTCTTGGAATATTGTCTAACTAATTAATAATCTAGAACAAGCTCTCTAGACTCGATTAACTAGCAGCATTAAAACTGTAGAAATAGTTAACTTAAGCCACAATCTCACAAGCTCGGATTGTGCAACTTAAAAGATTGATAATCTTAGGTATTATGACAAGTTTTAGTCACTAATCAAACACCTAATTGCTACAAACGGAATTAACAAGGACAATTATGTATCACAAGTCAAGTCCTAGCAATAAAACTAGCAAATTACACAAAGATGGCCAATCTAAAGTATAATCAAACTAGTTCAAAACAATAATACAGAGTACCAATCCAACCAAAGCATAAACATGAACCATTAAATATCAAAAATCAGAACTTTATCATTCTCACACTTCAATACTCCAATAATCAATATATCTCCCTACCCTAAAAGGTTTTAGCCTAACATATTAAGAACAAAAATAATACTAAGAAGAATCAACTTATTCATTATTAAGAAATACACAATCTAAAAACTATACTAACAAACCAATCTAATTATTAATTGTATGGACAACAACGAAAACTAAAACAAAACATCCAAACAAAATTACCAAACGTTGTACTACTCGCTGTTGTCTGTAATTCGCAACACCCTGTTGTTCGTAAGTTGGGGCTTTTCTGTCTTCTGTAATTGAGTGCCGCTGACTCTCTGAGTGCTATGCTTCCACTGATTAAAACCCCTTCCTTCGCTGCCCTCCTTCCAATTCCACACTGCTACCTCCATTCCTCTTTCATTAAAATCCCAGTAAAAGTCCTCATGAGATCTCCTCCACTTTCCTAATCTAATAATTTCCTAATGTCAACCACTTTTTCAAGTTGCTTTCCTAAAACATTCTTCCCCAGAATCTTCTTTCCTTTTTCTAATCTTCTCATATTTCTTGGCTTCAATTGTTCTTTTCATTTTCTTTCTCTACTAATACCCACGTGGGATTTTGTAGACCAACAAAAAAACAATGGGGTTGTTGTAGTCTTTTGTTCCCCCAAACAATAGGATTAACTTCTTTTGACTTAATGATACGTGAGTCCTAGCCCAGCAAAACAACAATTATTCATCTTATGATAATTCCACAAACCAGCATGAGATCTAACTCCTCACAACATAAGCCCAAGTAGGAGAGGGAAAATGGGCTCTCCAAATCCAATTGCAAATTAGTTGCTCAAATCGTCTTCCTGCAGACAAATAAATAAAACTGTAGTAATTCATGTCTCGGAAGAAAAGTAACTTAAAACTCCTTGTAAAATATAAAACCCAATATCAAATTGAGGGTTTAAGATAATAAAAATACACACTTTTATGACCCTATCATGGAGTTATGATGAATTTGCGATATTAGAAGAAATTTAAGGATATTTTGCGGTTATATGTGTTTATGATCATTTACAGGTGGATTTCCATCCCATGTTTGCGATCCATTCAACATAGAAATATCACAAAGTTCATTGGAGTCTAGAGTTATTTGGTTAATGCATCCAAGTTCATCCTCTTTGTGGCTCTAGAACATTGATTGCCCACCATGGGCGTTGAAGAGCCTACCTCGAGCGTTTGTGGAGAAGATCGAATCCTGAGCAGTGGCGAGTACCCGAGTCGAGCGCCATACACGCACGGCCGGCGCATATCGAGTCTCACGGGATCCTGCACAGCGTCGAAAGCCCGGCTCGCGCACGCCGAAAGCCGCACGACTCGCGCACTTCGAGCGGTGGTTGGATTTTTGGCAGCAGCGAAGGCCCGCGTAATAGCTGCCCGACTCGCGCACTTCGACGCGGTTATAATTCTTCGGCAGTTTTCACCTTTTTCGAAGATTTTATTAATTAGAAAAACATTGTTTTGTTTATGTAGGTAATTCTAGACCTAATTAGAGAAAATAGAGAGAAAGACCCTAATCCCTATTTTCCCTTTTGGAGTTTTCGAATCATTAGTTTGAAGATTTCTTTGATGGATGCTATGTCGATCGTATCCTAAATCTAGTCTTGAGTACGGTTAATCAAGCTTCGGTCTATTATTGTGAGATTTCTCTTTGTTGACTTTATCTTAATTATAATGGGATAATTGATTTAATCAGTCCCACTTATGGGCGTCCTGACAAAAACAGTCCCAACTATCGTTTATTATTGTTCAGTTCCAACTATGACCCCCCTTTACACTAGTGGTTCGAGTGGATTGGTGAATTGCTAAACCGGTCAAAAAATCCCTTTTTTTCTTTTTACTTTTTTTTTTCACTGTCTCCTTCAATCTTTCTTTCCCCTCCCTCTCTTCTCCTCATGCGTTCTTTTTGTTCCTTCTCCTCCTGCGTCCTTTTTCTTTCCTCCTCCCCTGTTTCTTTCATCAACCCACAGCAGCGCCGCACGAGGGCTAGCCGGAGGTTGCACCGCACGAAGGTCAGTTGGGTTCGTGGCTCGCGCACCGCACGAGGGTCAGTCGAAGCCGCACGAGGGCTGGTGGTCGAGGTCGTGCAGTGGTCGAGTGCAAGGTTAGTGCTGCACATCACTTCCTCCCACTAAAACTTCCACCCCTGCACCACCACCCCCCACATTCAGTCTTTCTCTCTCCTCCCTCTTTCCACCCCTTCCCCTTCCACCCCTCCTCTTCCCCCTCCCTGCCACCCCACTCCCCTGTTCAGTAAATTCTTCAATTTTCATAAATTTCTCATAAATTCAAATGATTTCAACATTTTGTTACTTTAAACACCTATTAGGGAAATTTGGCAGTATTTGAAGAAAGATTTGCATCTTCATCCACATCCACCTCTCTAAATTTGATATGGAAGCAAATAATCTTGTCTTATTGTTGTATGGGTTGTCGAGTTTCTGCTTCTTGGGTTCATTGGAAGAATATTGGCTGGTCAGTGGTCAGATTGGAGATAGATTGGTGGCCAATGTGGGTTCAGCGCAATTTTTGACGCCATTGATGGGTTCTCCTGATTTGTGGCTGTTAGTTTGGTTTGAAATGGTGATGAAGTTTTGTGCCTCCATGGGAGGAGAAAATGGCGATGAAGAGGAAAGGAGATGAAGAGGAGAGAGAAAATGAGTGTTGTGCCTCCATGGGAGGAGAAATGCAAATTCGAATTTTTTTTTTGTCGCAAAATAGGAAAGAAAGGTAGAAGAAGATGTGTTGGGGGGAAAATCAGGATTTTAGTAACTAATTAAGTCACGTGAGGCACGTGACAACTGTTTACCTGCATTAGCAGGTTGGTTACCTGCAAGGACCACGTGTGTAAAGGATCCTCAAAAGTTGGGACTGAACAATAAAAAACTGAAGTTGGGATTGTTTTTGTCAGAACGCCCATAGTTGGGACTGATTAAATCAATTTTTCCAATTATAATTGTGATTCCTTGTTCTTGATCTATGATTATTGTATGTATTGCTAGGAGTACTACTACTTTATACATCTGATTTATCTTTCGCTAGGATTTAGATTTGATGTTGAATCATCTGTTCTTCTTTCGTGAGTAGCAATCTAGGGTTTGATTAATGAATCTGATTATTCTTGATTAATCACTAGAGAAATCACAATTTCTAATTTGAATATGTTGTGCTAGCAATATGTTAATTGGCTCATTGCTTCCTTATTCGCTGACGTTCTATTGATTTGAATTTAATCTCTGATTAGATTAGATTAATCTTTAGTTCAAGCTTTATGATCATCTGATTGTGATTGTTTAACGGTTCTTTTGAGGGAAAGGAATTTGATTTCCAACTTTGATTAATTAAGAGTAAAGTTACACATTTGAGAAACCAATGATCAATAGTATGAATCGAAGTGGCCATTAACCGAACTCAAGATTCTTCTCTTATTGATTACATTACTTCTTTATTGTTCTTTAGTTCTTCGTATTTAGTTATTCAATTCTTTTATCAAAAAACCCCCATTTGATCTATTATAAGCACGAGTTAGTCCCCAAGTCTCTGTGGATACGACCCTACTTGCCACTTACATTCATTTGTATTAGAAAGATGGAAAATAAACTTTTATCTTTGGTAGCGCGTACGACCGCGTCCCACCAGTCTTCTTCGTTTTCTTCTTTGCAAAGCCCTTAGGCTTTTTTGGCCGGCCGCTGGTCACCGGCCCGCCGCCGACCTCTTCTTAGACGAAGAAGATCTCCCCAGTGGGGCTTTGTTACTTGGGGCTCTTTTCTGCAAAAGTCAACAAGTCAGGAAAATGATCGTCCAAAGAACGAATAGCTACAAAAGATTATTGAGCCCTAGACGAGGGTTGATCGTCCAAAGCTTCCTTCATACTTCAGACGAGGATGGTTCAAAGAAGGAAGCCGTCCAAGCATGGACGCATACTTTCCTCGACTAACCCTCGTCCAGGATAAAGCCATCACCTTGGGAGGACCAGCTAAATCCCCGTCCAAGGCCCTTACAAAACTCAGACGAGGATGGTACAAAGAAGGAAGCCGTCCAAGCATGGACACCTTCTTTCCTCGTGCAACACTCGTCCAAGATCAAGAATTTACCTTGGGCTTACCAGCAAGGCCTGCGTCCAAGGCTGTTATAAAGCGCAGACTAGGATAATTTGGAGAAAGAAGCCGGCCAAGCGTGGACGCCTTCCTTCATCGACTGACCCTCGTCCAAGATCTTTGAAGGCGCTTATATCTTTCAAGACGAGGAAGGTTCGTTGAAGGAAGTCATCTAGTTATGGACTCTTTCCTTCCTCGAGCTACCCTCGTCCAAAAAATATAAAATATTTACCAGAGTTTCAGCCCTCTTCTCTGTGCTGGACTTGGCATACTCCTTCCACAAGTTATCAGTGAACTTGGACATGCTGATGTCTCATGTCCAAGATCTTTTGAGGAGTGCTATGGGTGTATCTATAAAAAAGAAACAATGGGTTAGTCAAACACACATTTTTTGGACGGGGCATTTTACTTTGGGAGTTCCGAAGATATACCTCTATCCTCGGCCAACCACAAGCCGACGGCGACCAAGAAGTTATCATCATAAAACATCTCTTTAAAGGGAATCCAGTTAGCTGGCCCTTTAAAGGATGTGTGATCTGGTATGGAATACTCTTTTATTCTAAAGTATTCCACCACCTCCTCATCAAACTTGTCCTCTAACTCTAGAAAGGATTTCCCTCGCCCAGTGTTCGTAACGGCCCGTCTATAAAAACGATAGCCCTCAATGACATAGTCGTTGGCCGCCCGAAGGAAGATGAAATCGGCTTTCCAGTCGTGCATCTTGAAAGGTTTGCCCCAAGCCATAGGAAAACCAGGGCGGTTGCAAATGCTGAGCCACGCTCCATCCACTGTCCCTGGAATCTTGGACGCATAATGTATCTGGTTAAATGCCTGAAGGGAAAGGGTCAGGCCGCGTAGCTCGCAGATGGTTACGAATGTCAAAATACTGTACCAGGCATTGGGCGCCAATTGATTATGGCCTATTTTGTAATGCTTAAGCACTTGTTCTACGAAGTCATGAAGGGGAAACCTCAACCCTGCATCCAAGGCTAGCTTGTAGACGGCGAAGTGATTCTTGGGAGCACTCAGAATCGTAGCCTCTTTATTAGGTATGACGAATGAGAAGCTCGGCATCGGCATATAGGTGGACAGGTAGCTATGATCAGGTCCTATTTTTCTAACCACTTACGATTAATTAGTATAAAGGCCGGGTCAGAAAGGGGACCTAAACGTCTCCTAATTTCAGACAAAGTGGTGGAGGGTTCATCCGACTCATCGCCAGGTGCGAACCACTCTCGTTATTCTCGTCGCCGGCTTCCTTCATCTCGATGTCTCTGCCAGACGGACTAGCCTCAGGATTTATTTCAAGATTTTCACTACCGTTATCAGGGGAGGTAGGCCCGGCCAAAGGCTGAGCACTTTGAGTCTCCTTCGTCTCATCTGGAACTCGTCTAGTAGATTCCTCCATCTGAGAGCTATAGGACGGTAGAATTATTCTTCGTCTTAGACGGGTGGTCTGCTTGACGCGCGCCAGATTACCCTGCACAGGTAAAGACAAGGTCGTCTGACTTTGCCGGCCAAAACCATAAAAAAATACATACTCTGCCAGAATAGGCCCAACTCTAGAATGAGCCGAAGGAGAAGTACTATCGGTTCTAGGGTCAAGACCAACTCTTGGGCGGCCAGGATTATTTGACGAAGAAGAGGAATCCATTTTATTGATTTTCTAAAAAAGAATAAAGAATAAAGAAAAACAAAAAGAAAAAAAAAAAGAGGAAGAAAAGATACCTGACGAAACGCTTGGACGGCTCGGTGAAGAAAACGGAAAATAGACGATCTCTCTCTCTCTCTCTCTCTATAGAACAAGAAACGCAGAGCCTCTCTCTCTAGAAAATTTATCTCCAGGTGTGAAATGATTTAATGAAGGCAAAGTAAGCATATATATAGGGGGGTGAAAAACCTGCTGAGCCGGTTAAAAGTTGACCGGTAATGAATAAAACGGTCAAATGTGACCAGTAAGCCCCAAAATATGGCGCGTCTTTGCCTCTTTTGAATTTGAGGTGACTTACTTAGGTAAAAGGGCCTTAACCGTCGTACGGGCCAATAGTAAAAACCCTTTTAGGGGTAAATGTTGTAGCCTAAATTATCGACGGCTACGCTTGAGACACAAGGCTCCATCTCGGACCGTACACGTGTCCCACCGTAAGACATTCAGAAAGGTGGTTTAACCATTAGGTTTTGCTTAGGTGGGAGAAAAAGGCTCACTTTCTCGGCCCAAAGGTTAGTCGAGCCCAAATCCCTAAAATGGTCGTTGGTGATTGGTTGATGATCCATCTCCAACCATAGCTCGCCAAGTGTTGTGATTTGATTGCCTAGCCAATCAGGTGCCTTTATTCTAGGGTACCATGAAAAGGCACCAGTCATATCACAACCACTATAAATACCCTAGAAATCAGGAGAAAGGTAATTCAATGCAAACAGTGTAGTAATTCAATGCAAACAGTGTAAACTTACTCTGTGGAAATACTCTCTCACTTTCTCTCTCTATCTCTACTTTTTCCTTCAAACTCCTGATTCTTGACTTAAGCTTTACAGGGGGAACCACCACCCAAACCTCCAGGGTGGGTCCCTTTTTTGCAGGTTCGGGAGCAAAGCTCATGTTCGGATCCACCAGATAAAGCTCAGGTTCAGATCCACCGATTCGGACATTGTTGTACAAGTCTCCAACTGAAGAACATATAGGGAAATTAGTTTACTTGCTAGACAAGTATACTAAACAACTACTACTACTATTATTATTATTATTATTATTATTATTATTATTATTATTATTATTATTATTATTATTATTATTATTATTATTATTATTATTATTATTATTAGTATTATTATTATTATTACTATTATTATTATTATTATTATTATTATTATTATTATTATTATTATTATTATTATTATTATTATTATTATTATTATTATTATTATTATTATTATTATTGTTATTATTATTATTATTACTATCATTATTATTATTATTATTATTATTATTGTTATTGTTATTATCATTATTATTATTATTACTACATATATTATTATTATTATTATTATTATTATTATTATTATTATTATTATTATTATTATTATTGTTGTTGTTGTTGTTGTTGTTGTTGTTGTTGTTGTTGTTGTTATTTATTTATTTCTTTATTTATTTATATTATTATTATTATTATTATTGTTGTTGTTGTTGTTGTTGTGTTGTTATTTTTATTACTCTCTCCGTCCCAAAAAGATCTGAACACTTGTTTAGACACGTAGTTTAAGGTGATAAGTTGTGGTACGGTTATCAAATGTTATTTTATTTAAAAAGTAGATGTGCTAGGGCTTGGTGGGGTATTTTTTATTAGAGGAGAGAGAAAGTTGGGTAACTTTTTATTGATAAAAGGTAGAGTGTGGGCCAAAGATGTGTAAAAGAAATAATATATTAATGGTGGGACCATGCCAAGAATGGAAGTGTTCAAACTAATTTGGACAAACGTAAAAAGGAAAGTGTTCGGACTATTCCGGGATGGAGGTATTATTATTATTATTATTATTATTATTATTATTATTATTATTATTATTATTATTATTACTACTACTACTACTACTACTACTACTACTACTACTACTACTACTACTACTACTACTGTAATTTTTTCTAGTTTTTTAGTTTAATTTAGTTCAAAAAAATTTATTTCAGTTCAGTCTGGTTGAGCAAAATAATTTCAATTCAATTTTATTGAGTAGAATTAATTTCAACTCATTTCAGTTAAGTTCAACAAATTTCAAGTAAAAGAAAAGGGCATAAATCTACAAAAGAAATGGTCTATTATGAGCTAGCTATTCTAGCTAAACTAATGTACAAGTGATAGTATGACAATTATTCTAGGATGAGGGGGTATCTTATATATATATATATATATATATATATATATATATATATATATTTGGTAATACAGACCAATATACCTTCCTAAATAAAGGTCAGCCATATTTTCGCCCACTTAAGAAGGAAACGATTCTCCCTTCACCTCCTCAACCAAATTTATATATTGTTTGTAAATTTTTGCACCTTTTTCTTAGAAAAAGCATATGAACAATGAAGAAGCTATGTGTCCACCATCACAATTATTCACAAATGATAAAAGTTAAGCCATCTCATGTGATGAACCCACGACACATAACCAAACATGTTTCCCCAGCCCCAAAGCTTATAACAAACAAACAAACCGCCAAGTTACAATAACACAACCAACCTTGTACAAAATTCATAGGCCTTTCCTCCATTTAATCATCCATATATGATATACCATACATCAACCTTAATAATATGATCCGATGCATGCACATACCCTTGATCTTTCCCCCCGCTATAAAAAGTGCTTACGACATTTTCATATAAACAGATCATATTGTATATTCGTAGGCCCACATAAAAACATTGGGTTGCATGTGCACCACGTTGGCTGATGTGAGATGTACATAAAACAGTCCATCATCCTCATCATATTGTAATGAAAATGAGGTATACACAGTCCTTAGTATCCTTAAAGCAGCAGTTTATCAAAAGGTCCTTTCATAAAAGTTACCCAATGCTGACGGTTTTTAGCCTGAGAAAGAATAAAGTTAAGGCCGCCAAAGTGCCAAACTTTTTTACTTTATCATGTCACGCAAAACTAATTTGTTATATAATATACTCGCTCCGTTTCATTTTAATTTACTCACTTCACTTTGGGGGAGAATTAAAAAGAAAGTGCAAAAGTATGAGAGATAAACTGAAAAGGTGGAGAAATAAATTGAAAAGTGAGAGAGAGAAATTAAAAAGTGGGTTAAAATATAAAAAAGTGGATGATATGGGTGGAAAAAGAGGAGAAAGTAGATGTGACATGTTACCAAAAATAGAAAAAGCAACAGTGTGTAGATTAAAAAGAAACGGAGGGAGTATAACGTAGCCCAGTATATTGTTAGAATTACAATATCTAATTATGTTAAAAAGAACATACTTGTATATTAAAGCGAAGCTTTAGGATTGTTTTAGCAAATCAATTAGATTGTCATGGATTCCACGTCCTAAAAGTAATGATGCAAATTGATTCAAATCTCATTCGAGGAAAAGAATTGCATGATATAATATTAAATTGGACACTTTTTTTTTGGTAGAATTACATTAAGCTTGAAATAATACTTTTGTCATGTATCCCAAAATGGAAATTCAAAAAATACAATCACAACCTGACTCGTTCCGCCTTCAAAAAATTGTGTTGTATATTATGTTGATCAATACATATATATATGTCATTTTATTTTGAACATAAATCTATTTTGCCAAACCGATTCATCCGATATTTTCTTTCCATGTATATGATATGGGAATCTCTACTAACTTTCTCTCTTAGTCCATCAGTTCAGCTCATTGATACTTTTACTCTAACAATTCAAAATCTATACACACTCTTCTACGATTTACTCTGTATATATTTGCTCAAACCCAATATTAGGGATGAAAGTATAATTTGTATTTTATTTTTGACAACAATAATTGTATTTGATGACATATTTATTGACACAAAGGTTTCAGTTTTCACTATATATAAGTTATAAAACTGTAAGCATTTTATATCCAACAAAATATTAATGAACCGGATGTTTGCAATTTCGTTGGAAATAGCTCTTATTGGGTTATAACGAGGACACCTCTGTATTGTTGCCTTGTTGGATATAGAAAGTGGACAAGTTGACGTACTATGGTTTATGAATATCAAGTTGGTGCCACAGGTAACGAGAACCCAATTATAGTTAGGTTATTGGATAATTTTGTTAACATAAATATATAATCGTATATATATTGTAATCCCATAGTCAATAAATGTACAATGCTTGTTTGACTGGTGACTCAATGTAGGGTAAAAGGTAAATCATACATCATACATAAGATAATATAGGAGAAAGAAATTTGGATAAGGAAATATATTTGGACCCCATAAAAGTTTAGGTGCTTGACTTATTTTGAAGGTGAAAGACTCATTCATATCCAACCAAGACACCCATCATAATCAGCATTGCGGGGCTAGTTCTTCCAATTTTTTGTTGTATCTTGAAGCTGTTCTTTTCTGTGTTGTCCCTCATAAAAAGTTGGTGAAAAAGAGCCCAACTTTTTCAAGCCAATTGGCGAAATTTCTGGAAATTTAATCTTGTAATATTTTCATCACATATTTTATGTACCACCTTTTAATTAATGAAGTGTAACTAGAATAATTTCCTGATCTCTAGACCTAAAGTTTGTAAATGATGGTACACAACCTATATGATGAATATAATACAAAATGAAAATCTTTGGTATGTACATGATTAATTAATCTTGCCATAAATTAGCAAAAAATTGTTGTTAAGTTGGTCTTCTCATAAAACCTTGAAAAGCCAGCAAATATATAAACATCCAGTAAACCAAGCTTTGATATCCCTTGTGTGTTTCCTGTTTTACAATAGAAAGCAAGTAAAGGCAGGTGAACAATGTGTTTTCTACGCAAATAAATAAGGAAAGGTAAAAGACATGCCTATAATAACATAAGGGAGTCATGTTTGAAATAGATAGAACGCATATCACAATTACTACTAAATACTAATGATGTTTTTCAACAATAATAATATATACAATTCAGTGTCCATGATAATTAGTATGCATCTCAACAACTTAATTCATCATTGTTCACAATTTTGGAAGGTAAGCAAATTAAAGTAGCATAATTTGTTATCCGTTAAGAATGAAACTAGCATGCCTCATATGGTACTAGTCTAAGTTAACTATTATTAGATACTCCTTGCATTCTTTAAAATTGGTTGATTTACAGTAGCACCAAACACCAAAGATAAGGAGAGAGACCACCTATTGAAGATCATTATACTTTTTGGAGGAGAGAAAAAGACTAAGGTATATTTTATATGTTCAGAAGTATCTACAAAGTGCGCGCAAGGGATAATGTAGAGTATTAGAGAGGGTAATATGAGCAAAAAAAATATTAGCTGAGAAAGAATAACATTAAAATGGGTATAGATTAAAAAGCAATGGATGAATGTGTACAATGGGTAAAAGAAAAGGATCGGTTAGAATAGCATGCTAAATTTCTTTGATGCTCTATGTACTATATCTAAATATTAGTGGATTCAACAAAACAAATCCTTTCTCCCTACTTTTTTAATTTCTTATTTGTAATTCGTCACCTCTTTTTCATATGTTCCTTTCTTTTCTTCCTACTATAAAATCATTTCACTATGGCTTACTTTGTCAAAATAACCAAAAACAAGGTCTATAGTGCAAAACTTAACCCAAAACATATAATTGGTGAGTAGTTGTTTATAAAAAGATTTGACATCCTATAATGTTCATCATAGAATGCAAAACTTAAGAGTACAATCAAGAATACAAAAGGTATTAAAATTATAATGAGCGTTGTTGAAATTTCTTCGAAGAAGGAAAAAAACTATAGTAGAGAGGTATTAAAAAAATATGGCACGTACGTTATCATTTTTTCTGTTCAGTTGTTAATTTCCTTAACAATAGTTTTCAATTTTTTTGTCAGTTTTCAAATGAAACATAATTAGATAGACTACTATTACTTGTAATATAATTACTTAACCTTTATCATTCAACTTTAAGAAATTTAAAACTGAAACTAGTACCGACCCTAAATAAACTAAAGCAATGAAAAGAAACCAGAGTATTGCATTTGCATACCTTAATCGCCGAAGATGTCAATGAAATGGAAGTCGAAGATGTAGAAGAATGAGCCAAAGAAGAGAGACCCACATTATAAGCTATTGTACCATCAGGTTGAAACAACCCATAATTTCTTTCAGAAGTAGGGCCAGGCTTCATATCTTCATTAAACAAAGCAAACACATAAATTTCAAGCCTTACACTAGGCCTCAAGGGAGTCCCTTGGTTAGCCATTTGCCTCCTTAACAAATTCTTATTATAAGTTGCAGCATTCTGAACTGTAGCTCCAATCTCATTCTGATCACCCTTGGACGGCCACCCGGTTTCGGACACCCTCACGTCCAATCCACCATAACCCAACCGCCAAATCGCGAAAATTACAGCATCCACTTGAGCATACAACATGTTGTCATAATGAAGATTAGTGTAAGGATCAACCATCCCTGCATTCGGGTTGAATAAAACATAGTCGAGTTGAATTCGGGTCGGATCATCCTTGTAAGCGAAATATGGGTACGCATTAACCCAAAAGGGTGCATTAGTACTTTGCAAGAACCGGCAAAACTGGGTGATCACGTTAGCTAATTCGGGCTTGAATGATCCAGCAGATGGCGGGTACGATTCTTGTAAAACTCCTGCAGAGGTAGGGGAAAATACTTGTATGTACGAGTTAAGACCGAGTTGACTCAAAGCACCATGAACGCTAACCATTGCAGGGACAACATAAGATGTTAACGAAGTATCCTCATCCGTAAAAACCTCATTGCCTACGGAGATTCCGGTGATATTCGTTGCCGGATAGTAGGGCTTAATGTGGGCATTAACCCATTGAAGAGCTTGTTGAGGGTTCATAAGGGTTGATAACATATTGTTTTCGACGGTGACAATGAGTTCGACGCCAGAATGGGCGAAGGCGGTCAAAATCTGAGGGTTTGTGTCGTAGATTCTTGCTTTTGTTAGTCTTGATGATTTTATCAGGGTTAATACCGTCTCTGGTGGCGGTAAGTTGTTGCCAACCTGCCCGTAGTTTATTCCCAATGATTCCACAAACCCTGAACAACAGTTAACAGCAAACAGCCAATAAATTACTCAAATACATAAAACAACAAATTTTACTAACCAAAATTATCTAAAAAGCTATGAACTAAGCACGAAAAACATTGTAGCTATAGTTTCTGAAACGTTTATGCTTATGTAACTCCCGTTGTTTTTATGCTAATACAGCTCGAAAATGCCTGAAACATGAGGTTTCTCCATTATCGAAATATCTACGTGCTACATATATTAAAAATAGAGGATGAGTAGATTAATTACCTGAAATGAAGAAAGAGAGGAGGAAAAGACATAGAGTACTTATTGTAGAACCATAAAACTTCATTGTAATAACTAATACTTCTATAAAGAAAAAGAGGGATTGAAAAGAAGATGAGAGGGTGGGGAGGAAGGAAGAAAGGGAAGAGAGAAGTTAAGGGAGGTGAAGTATATATAATAAAAACGTGGGAGTTGGGTGGGGTGAGGAGGGAGAATTCTTTTCTTTACTTGTTCAAATATTTGGAGGTAAGATATAAGAGAAGGGTTACCCAAGAATTTTGGAGTTTTAGTAGACTTGCCTTGACAATATTGTATTTCAGGTATGTATTTCAATAATGAGATTAGTCAATAATAATTATTAGTTTATTTTGTTTGATTATAGAGTTTTAGAAGGGTGGGAGATCAAAGGGGTTTGGGTTTTGTGACTTTCCAACGACGCAACCACCTACCTAAGAGACAATTATCCTCAGCCTGTTCAAATGGTTTACTTCTTGTAAAAGCAAAGCAAATAATCCCACCAGATTTTGTTATAGTGAACACACATTTATTTAAGAATTTAAATGTGTTTTTTTTTAACCTGTGCTGTTTCTAGCAACTCAGCAATGCACGTGAGTGGATCACTCAAAGAAGAAATGAATGATGGGAATATTCCGTTGGTCGTACTTGCTTGGCATTGGCTGATACGCGTTTCATCAATTCACTAGTCTCTTCAAAAATGAAGGTTGGCCACTTGGCATACTTGGGTAGAGGCCCACCTCACTGGCCCACCCTGTAATATGGGATCTTCATCTTATTTAAAAAAATTAATTAATTCACTAATTGTTAATTTTGATTTGGATATCACCTTATATTTTAGGCTATGTTTAGTTCACATGAAATTTTCTGATCTGAACTTATCTGATCTGAACTTATTTTTTCTGATCTGATCTGATCTGAACTTATCTTTTGAAAAACATATTATTACTAATATTATTATTACTTTGTATTTCATTACTAGTATTACTATTACTTTCATTTTATTACTATGCACAACTTTCAATAATAATAATAATATTATTAATAATATAATAATAATAATAATAATAATTTTATAATAATAATAATATAAATAATATTATAATAATAATAACAATAATAACAATAATAACAATAATAATAATAATAATAATAATAATAATAATTATTATTATTATTATTATTATTATTATTATTATTATTATTATTATTATTATTATTATTATTATTATTATTATTATTATTATAGCATAATTAGTTTTTTTTTGAAAAAGAGCACATTAGTATATGAACATACAATTAAAAATAAAAGACTAAGGACTCTTGGATCCAATGGTATGGCTTCTTACCTCACACATGGGAGACCAAGGTTCAAATCTTGGTGGATGCATATATTTCAATATTGTTGTGGGTGGGGAAGGGGGGGTTGGGGCTTGTTGGGTCTTTAGGTGAGTGACCATGTGCGAGAAGCGGAGAAAATTCATCTTACCACGGGATTCCCGAAAGGGGCCCAAAAAAATTAAAAATAAAAGAACACTCATGTTCAAGGTCCGTTAATAATAAGAATTTAGCTAGAAATTAAAAGAACAAATGTACTAGTAAATAGTAATATTAATAGTAATAGTAATTGTATAAAGTAGTAATAATAATAATAATAATAATAATAATAATAATAATAATAATAATAATAATTATTATTATTATTATTATTATTATTATTATTATTATTATTATTATTATTATTACAATAACAATAATAGCATTAGTAATACTAATACTAATAATCATAATAATCATGATGATAATAATAATAATAATAATAATAATAATAATAATAATAATAATAATAATAATGATAATAAGTTTTAAAATATAAGCATAATATGAACTTATTTGATCTGATCTGAACTTATTTATTCGATCCGATTCGATTCTGTCTGAATCGATCCGATCGATCGGTCCGAATCGATACGATCGATCCGAAATAAGCAAAAATAAGGTGAACTGAACATAGCCTAAATTATATTAGGGTCTGTTCTCCCCAACTTATTTTCAGTTCATTTCGGTTCCTAAATTATTATCATTACTATTAATTAGTTATAATTTAATTCGTTCGTTCGGTTCCATTCGGTTCGGTTCAATTCGGTTCAGTTTAATTCGGTTCAATTCGGTTCGGTTGTATTATGCCGAATAGAACATACCCTTAATAGTGGGTAAACTCTTGTTGGGCCGATCAAGTTTTATCCCTATCTTACGGTGTCTCCTGTAAAATACAAAAGTATTAATATTTTAACAAAATGAATTTATTCAAATTTTGATATAGAGGGTATACAAATTTTTAAAATTCCGAAACAACTAGAACAATTTGTTGAGCATCTAAACACGGACCCTATTTTCTCCAAGTCATCCTAACTAGGACTAAATGGTTTCTCCCATCTTTGACTCCTATATATACCCACTGCATGATTAACCACTCCAAATCAATTATAAAAAAATAATTGTTAATAATGTTGAGTTGAATTCCATCTTATATTATATTTTGTTAGTAATGGGTAAAATGCCCAGTAGATAGACTAAGTTTTATCCCTCTCTTCTACAGTCTCCTGTAAATTACAAAATTAATAATATTTTAACAAAATGAATTTATTCAAATTTTGATATAGAGGGTATACAAATTTTAAAAATTCTGAAACAACTAGAACAATTTGTTGAGGAGTTAAACATGGACCCAATTTTCTCGAAGTCGACCCAACTAGGACTAACTAGCACCTCCTATCTTTGACTCCTCATATATACCCACTGCGTGAATTATCCACTCCACATAAATTATAAAAAATAATTGTTAATAATGTTGAGTCAAATTCCCTATAATATTATATTCTGTTAGTAGTGGGTAAAGTACCCACTGGGCCGACTAAGTTTTATCTCTCGCTTCTATAGTCTCCTGTAAAATACAAAATTAATAATATTTTAAATAAAGGAATTTATTCAAATTTTGATATAGAAGGTAAACAAATTTTTAAAATTCTGAAACAACTAGAACAATTGGTTGAGCAGCTAAACATGGACCCTATTTTCTCCAAGTCATCCCAACTAGGACTAAATGGAACCTCCCATCTTTGACTCCTCATATATTAATATACCCACTGCGTGGATTATCCACTTCAAATAAATTATAAAAAATAATTGTTAATAATGTTGAGTCGAATTCCATATTATATTATATTCTGTTAGTAGTGGGTAATGTACCAACTGGGTCGACCAATTTTATACCTCTCGTTTATAGTCTCCTGTACAATACAAAATTAATAATATTTTAACAAAAGGAATTTATTCAAATTTTGGTATATACATACACATTTTTAAAATTTTGAAACAACAATAACAATTTGTTGATCAACTTGCGTCCAGCTCATTTGCCAGTCTTTTTTTCATTAAACGCGTTTTTAAAGATAATTTTCTATCCTTAAAATCCGGAGATTGAATTTTATGGAATAAAAATCTGATATTTATTAAAAACAATAAATAAATAGTTGGGCTTTTAAAATACTTTAAATGGACTTAAAATATTTCATGGGCTTAAAATACAATTAATCATAATGAATAATTAATTGGGCTTTTAGAATAATATTTCGAAACTCAATTTAAACTGATTTTGGATTGGCTCTTCGGATTCTCTTCCGTTGGGTTGCGCCAACTAATAATGCAGTATGTTTCATCATTGGACCCTTAAATGGGGACATACGATTATGTGTCTACACCCGTCCACCTGCAATTCCCAGCTGTCTTGCTCGCCGACTGAGGGTCTTGTGGTGCATTCTGTTATGAAGTCTGCTAGAGCTTATGCTTCAATGGCCCTTCTGCACTCGTTTTCCAACCTGAAGTCGGCTAGTTGATCTGCCAAATTTGTCATCCGACTGGAGTGCTTTCTGCTCTCTATCAGCTTTCTGAGTTGCTGTCCGGTGAGGACCTTAATTTGGTGAGCGTGGAAGTATGGTTTTAGCTTCCGACTCGCTATTACGAGGGCAAAGACCATCTTCTCTACTTCGCTATACTTAGCTTCTGCTCCTCGGAAGGCATGGCTTATGAAGTAGACGGGGTGTTGCTTTTCTTCTCTCTCAGCTACTAGAACAAGCGCGAGCGCGTATTCGCAGACAGCCCAAGTAAATGAACAAGGTTTCCCCCAACAAGGGGGAGATCAACGTTGGGAGAGTTGATAGGTGTGTTTTGAGGGAAGTGAAGGCTTGTTCCGCTTCTTTGTCCCAAGCGAGCTCTTTCCTCTTCAATGCTTTGAAAAATTATAGGCTCTTGTCTGTTGATCTGGAGAGAAAGCGTCTGAGGGCTGCCAAGCAGTCGGTTAGGCGTTGCACCTCTCGCACGTTCCAAGGGGATTTCATCTCCATTACTGCCTTGATCTTATCGGGGTTAGCCTCGATTCCTCTTTCATCCACAAGGAATCCGAGGCACTTCCCACCTTTCACTCCGAAGACACATTTATTCGGATTTAACATCATGCGAAACCGTCTCAATGTTCCGAGGGCTTTCCTTAAGTCTAAGGGGTGATCCCCCCTAGGCTTTGCTTTTGACGATCATGTCGTCAACATATACTTCAATATTCCGACCGAGCTGGTCGTTGAAGACTTTTTTTACCGTTCGCTGGTCCATAGCCCCTGCATTTTTTAGTCCGAATGGCATCATCTTGTAGTAGCACACCCCTTGGTTTGTGACGAAAGCGATGTGGACTTGGTCATGTTCAACAATGATTTGATGGTACCCCTCGTTTGCATCCATGAAGCTTAAGAGAGCATGCCCAGCTGTTGAATCAACCAACCTGTCAATTTTGGGTAGAGGGTGGTTATCTTTTGGACAGGCCTTGTTCATGTCTGTGAAGTCCAAGCACATCCTCCATGCCCCGCTCAACTTTTTGACCAGTACTACATTGGCCAACCATTCCGACTACTAGCACTCTTCTATGAAGCCTGCCTCAAGCAATTTCTTAACCTCAGCTGCTGCTACGGCTTTCCTCTCGGGGCCCTGGTGTCTTAGTTTTTGCTTGACCGGCTTAAAACCCTATTTGATATTAAGTTTGTGGCACATGATTTTGGGGTCAAGTCCAGGCATTTCCAAGGCTTCACAGGCGAAAACATCTTTGTACTCGGTGAGTACTTGAATGATTTCCTTTCTTGTCTGAGGTTCCATGGCTTTGCCTACCCTCAGCGTCCTACCGAGCTCTTTGTCGATGATAACTTCTTCATCGTCTTCGGTTGGCTAAGGGCGCTCGTATTGTTTAGGGTTCTCAGTGATGTATACCCCGATGCCACTTACTAGATGATTCTCTTCTCGCTTTCTTTTCTTCGAGTCCTCTTGGATGTTGACCTTACTCTTGAAACTGTTCACATAAAACTCCCTTGCTGCTTGCTGGTCCCCCTGGATTTTTACGACCTTACCCTCGTCGGTTTCAAATTGCATGAGGAGCTAATAGATGGAAATTGCAGCTTTGACCTTGTTCAGAGTTGGCCTCCACATTATGATGTTATGTGGCAGACGGATGTCCACCACTAGGAAGTCAATTAATAGGCTTCTTCCCTTGCCTTTTTCACATATTCGAGTGGGCAACTTTATCGATCTGACCGGATGTACCGAGTTTACCCGAAAGCCTATGAGTGGCTGATTCAGAGGGGTGGCATCCTTCTCGCTGTACTTCAGCTTCCTATGCCATTCCAAGGTGATTATATCAGCTGACGAGCCGCTATCCACTAACACTCTCTTAACTCTTGTGTTTGCCACTTTCACTCGATTACGGGGGGCCGTCATGTGGCGTGTGTAGGGACCGACTGGACTCCCCAAAGGTTATTACGGGGCGGCAGTCGGGTCGAGGGTGGTGGACGTCAAGCACTGGGTGCTTGAGACTCGTAGGTGGGATTTACGTGATCGGCCGGTTAGGCCTCACGACGCCAATCCACCTGCTATGACCCCAATGAATCCTTCTTTGTCACCGCCGTTTAACCGACCCACTTTCTCGCTTTCCCTTTTCTTCACTTGAGTGCTTGAGGTAGCAGATGAATTTTCCTTGATCCGCCCGGGTTGTCGAGGGATTTTTTTCACTCTCGTAATCTTTGGTGGTGTGACCACACTCCTTGTGGTACTCACACCATTGACTCTTGTCCCGCCTAGCGAAGGAGGTTCGATGGGGGGACGCCCGGGGAGCATGGATTTGTCCTTGATGTCCGTGTATATCTCCCTCCTATTCTTACTGAAGTGGGGGTCATTTCCATGGTCGTTGAATCTGTCTGATCGACCTCTCGTTTTCTGTTGTTTCGACTGATCCTTGTGATGTCCTTCGTCTTTTCTCTTCTTGCTCTCATCATCCGAGTGGCAACATATGTCCGTCGCCCGGGTGGACCTTTGGGCTCGCTCATCACTTCGGAGAAGTTTTTGACTTCGTTTTCGCTAAGGACCATCTCAACCGACCGGATTGGACTCGGGACATTAGGGCGGCGAATGCTATCGCATCTTGCAAATCTGAAACTTTCAGTGATTCTTCATTGAATCTTTTGATGTAGTCTCGTTCTTCTCCTGTCTGACCTCCATTTAGATGAAGACTTGTTTTCTTCTGCCTCTTTCCCGCAAGAAACTGATGGATGAATAGATCTTCTAATACCAAAAAATCTGTTATGATTCCGGCAGGGAGCTCCTGAAACCAGTTCAGAGCCATTCCCTTCAATGTTGTGGGAAAGAATCGGCACTAAGTGGCTTCATAGCCAGTCTGAACGCTCATTTGAGCCTTATATGTGGCCATGTTGTCATCCGGGTCGGTTAGGTCCGTGAATGGTTCAATGGCAGGTGTTTTGATCTTTCTCGGGCTGGGTTCCTCTAGTGTTGCTTGGCTCAATAGGACCATGAACTTGAGGGCTCCACTATTGATCCGAGCGGGTTTAGACTGGGCAGAGTCATCATGCCCTTCCCGCTGAGCAGCCTTTTTATCGAGGATATCCCTTGTGCCGTACCCTTTCCTTAGGCGCTTCTCGTTAAGGAAGTGTTGAGCGTCGTTACGCTTTTGCCCGACTTTGCCCCTTGGTGATTTGGACACATGGGTTTCTTCCCCCGTCGAACGGATCTTCCTACGATACATATGACGCTCCTCTTGCCCTCGCCTAGATCGTTGCCGATCGTGTTGACTGTATTCCCTCGCTCCGGATCGTTGCCGGCTAGGCTGACCATGTGCGGAGCGAGGGATATTTTCTTCCCAAAGGGAGGGCACTAAGGCTTGCTCCTTGGATTTTTGCTGAGGGCATCCTTACTGTAGGTTGGCCAACATGCTCATCAGGCTACGTTGCAAGGTTTGTTGAAGCTGAGTGGTTATTAGGTTGATATCTGCTGTAGGGTTGGGGGTCAGCTTGTTGCAGCTGATTCAAAGGGGTAGGGCCATTCTCGTTGGATTGTTCCGCCTCGAGGTCTCGTGGTTTGTACAGTGGGGGTACGGTGAGGAGAAGGGGTAGGTGCTCGTCCGGACCTCTGAGCCTGTCCACACCTCTGAGCTTGTGATGATGCATGGGGTCTGGAGCGAGTGTTCATGGTTGGGGCCATTGCTGAGTGGTAACAAGGTGAATCTTACTCAGTAGCGGCGAAGTAACTTTATTTGTAACTTCCCCACGATATGGCGCAAAACCTGTTTTCGCTAAGAAATTAAGGGTTGTGATAGGGTGAGAGACTTGTTGTGGGCCCCAAGAACGTTCGTCGGAGCTCGTTATCCGTACGCCTGGAATCTTGAAAAAGAAGGTTAGACTACCCCTGGGGTGTTTCCGGATCGCCCTTCCGATGCTCAAGTCGGCAAATGATTGAGGTAGAGAGAGAAAGTGACCAATGTAGACAGAGATGCTCGGTTTTGGTAGATTAGAATTCAATACTTGTTCATTGATGAGACTGGTGATATTTATACTGTTGGGGATTCCCAGACAGGAAACAATGACGGGATGGGCTATCCCTGGGAGAGATGGTTATCTTACCTTTTCAGGTTACCATCATTTCAGCCCTTTAGTGGATCCCTAAGCTTCTAAGGTTAGGTCAACTCCCAAGTGGGACCCATTGTTGCCACTGTCCGAGGCTAGGGTGGCTTTTGTGTAATTATTGAGCCGCTCATCTATTCGCCCCCAAACAATACTAAACAACAAATCTCCAAGATTATTTTTTAAAAAAAATAAGAGTAATAATAAATCAATCCTACGCCAGTAATACTCATCATCTTCTACTCTCCAACGCTTCAATTTAAAAATCATTAAAAATTGCAAGACAAATTGTATATGAAACACATAGCAAAAAAAAAAAAACAAAAGCACAACTCTCGTAAATTTAAACTTGCTTGCGTAAAAAACAAAAAAAATCGAATATAACTATCTCCGTGAATAAATATTTCATGATCACAACCGTCACGAAAATGACGACGCCGCCAAATAATCAACATCGTCGAATTCGTCGGCTTCCTTAGTAATTTCTGGATCAAAAAGGAATTAATCATTCATAAATGCGTTTAAGTGGACTAAGATAGGGGGAAAAGAGGAGAGAGCCACCATTTTAAAGCCAAAACCATTTCTTCAATTATTTCCCCAAACTTAAACAAGTCAATCAATCTCGTCAATCAGATGCAGAAAACAGTAAATTAAAAACCTAGAAAATTCTAGAAACCAGAAAATTACCTCGGCACCGGTGCTCGGAAACAATACGAACAACGGAGAGAGCATTGTTGAAACTATTGTCGCCATTGTTGAAACCCTTTCCCACTCACGAATTTAACAGAGAGAAGGCAGCACGAACAGAGGAGAGAATATAGCAGGAACAGCAGCGGTGAATCTCCGGTGAGTTAAAGGTGGAGAAGGGTTGGGTGCTGCATTCTAGCGAGGTGTGGCTTACGATTAAAGACTAGGTCCGTGCAAAGCAAGATGCCGGCGTTAGTACAGTGATAAGATTTAGGTTGGTTGCGAGGGGTGAAGGTGAGCTGCAGACGAACCATCGCCGACGAAGAAAGATGAGAAGAGAGAGATGATGCACTGACTGGTGAGAGAGGAATGGGGTTCAATAAATTAGGGCTTCTCGTGGGTGCGGGAAAATGGGAATGGAAGGGAGCTAGGGATTTTATTTACCTTTGGGCTGTTCAAGGGCCGTGGTAGCCCAAAAACCACACCCTTTATTTTATTTAATTTTGGGCCGCTAAAGGGCTCAGGTTAGCCTACTAAAGGGCTGCGGTTTTTGAGCTAACTGCCCTTAATTTAAGGGCTGCGGTTTTTGCATTAACCGCATCCTTTTTTAAGCAAAGACTTGAGCTTTTTTTTTCCTCTAGTGATGTCACCAAAAAATAATCTTTTGTGTGTAATAAATCTACATATAGATTAGTTTATACGTTGCATTAACATATTACATGGTTGTTTAATTGCATCAATCTTGACATGAATCAATATTAAGTATAGGCCATCAATAGGCGAATTTGATTCCTGACTATATTCATACCATCAACCCTCGAACTCAATCTCTCGGTTCAATGGCCATTTATGTAGTGATGACAGGGAAATCTACATTAGGTAAGTCCCTAAGTTGTTCCTACAATTTCCTAATATCCAATTAGGTTTATGAGTCTTCCTTTTAAAGACTTGTTGGCGACTTCAAAAGGTTTTCCAATAAATTAAAATTCTTCAATAAGGTAGTCAAATACGCGCTCATCTCGTGTAGGCTATAAAAGCACGCCTACAATTGTATTGATTGATTTATACATATTTCATTTATCAATTTATACATTCAAATTTCTAACACACTCTCTCTCATTCATACATTATGAGATTAATATTCCATCCGTCTCTCCGTGCACGCTTCTCAACGCGGAACTTTAATCACTAATATGTCTCATTCCTTATATGCAAAAAACTTTAAAAGTTGATATTTTGAAACTATAATATCGAGATGAATCTAACAAGATCCTATATGATTAAATTTTTCCTTACATTGAATTCGCATAAATCGATTAAATGGACTAGATGAATAGTATAAAAGTCAACACATTTTAAATATAAATGGAGGAATTTTATAATTTTTCCCTTTTGTTTATACTCTCCGAGTTCCACATCAATAAACATTTTTAAAAAACTTAAATGGACCAGGTGCATACTAAGTTAGTGTGCACCGGTTTGATAATTGATATTAACTTCATATAGTGAGTTTTATAGAGATATGAACTTATATACAATAGTGGATTTTATTAACGTAAAACATATAGTAAAATTATATGCAATATTGTGGAGAATTTAATTTTAATGTTATAACATGTGGGAAGATATAGGTTGTGTAGTATATATATTGTAACATGTGCTTTAGCATATAGAAAAATGTAGTTTGTGCATGATATAATGAGTTTTCGATCGATATTTCGCATGAATAATGAATCTCTTAATAATATAGTGGATTGTTTAGAAATGATGTAGAATCTCGCATGACATAGTATGTTTTGAAATATGATATAGTGAGTTTCTTCATCATATAGTGAGTTTCTGAATGATATAGTGTATTGTTTAGAAATGATGTGGTTTATACATGATATAGTGGGTCTCTGCGTGATATAGTGTGATTCTGAATGATATAATAGATTGTTAAAAAATGATACGTACTTTTGGCCTGGTGCACACTAATCTATATAATTATCTAAAACAAAATACAAAGTCCTATGTGTCATCCTCACATTTACCAAGCAAACTTGGAGCTTTGAAACTTAAAAACACTCTATTAAGGTGTCCACGTGGTACTTATGAATGATAAGTAAAACTTTGCTTAATTATTTAGAGGTCATGTCTTATTTATTACTAAAATAGATGGTCAAATCTTCCCTCTAATATTGCTTTCCTAATGTACTCGATTTTCATAATCAAATCAACGCACCTAAGGAAATATTTTCTCCAATTAAGTGGCTTTTTTTAAAGAGAATTTTCATTAATTGAATGCTAAACGGTATGTACAATAAGTATTAAAGAAAAACAAGATATAATCAGACAAGATCAAATCAAATTCGTCTTCGAATAAACTACAATGAACCAGATCGAGCAATACAGCGCAACCCCCTTGTATTTGCTGAATCATGCAGCTATTGATGGGGAAGTCTATCATTCTGACATAGTTTAGGGAATAAAATTCTTGATTTAACCAGGTTGACCGCATCTGAATTTCCAATACTTCGATGTTGATGGTCTTGAACTTCAAAGAATAAGAACAATTTCTCATGCCAATTTTTAAACTTCCACGTGGGAAGAGAATAAAACTAAACTCCAAACTTCCATGAAAGGAGAGAAAGAACCCAAAAATTAGGTAGAAAACTTTCAAACAGAGAGAGAATGGAAGATTATTAATAACAAAAACAATGAAAACTAGAAGAAAAAAGAACAATTTGGGGCTTACCACCATCGAAAAGATGATGACAATCCAAATTAGAAGAGAAGGATTAGGTTTTTTTGAAAAGGAAGAGGAGAGAGGGGAGAGGAGGAGACTAATTAAGTGGCTATTTAATTTACCCAGATCACCGCACATAATTTGAAAATTATATTTGGAAATGAATAATTATCCAAAAAAATAAGAAAATGAACCACCCTAATACATTGGTAAACTACTATGCTATAAATAGTGCGTATGCGAACCAAAATGTGAACAGTACATGATGTATGCACAACCATAGAAGCTGGGTTTCATAATCTTCAAATTGAAACAGATAATATGAAAGTGTCTAAGCATATAGAGAAAAGGAAATGTGAACCAACTTACTTTGGTAAGGTTAGTAAGGATATCCTTCAGCTATGTAGTCACTGCACATCTTATATGTTTTCTTTTGTGAAAAGGAGTGGTAATGGGGTGGCGCATAGTCTAGCCAAGCTAAGTGGTTGTTTGGTATACGGTAAATTATGTAAGCAATTGAAATTCCCATGATTTTCTGATTTGGCTAGTTGTTTGGTTGACAGGAAGTGGGGAAAGTCGACGCAATGAAAATTCATGGGAATTTGAAATTCCACAAAGTGTAGGAATTTATTTACCTACCCTCCCCTTGGTCACTCACAATTCCGACATAAATTCCAATGAATTACAACTTCCCTTATGACTACCAAACAACTTAGACTAATTCCTAGGAATTTCATAACGGAAGTAAATTCCCACAAATTGTAAATTCCTATGGGAAAATAATTCCCATTGCAACCAAACAAACACTAAGTAGGGATGCTGAGGAAATGTTAATGTGGTTAGAGGAACACCCAGTTGAGATTAATAGTGCTCTAATGGTGGATTTGAGTTCTTTGAATGAATAAAATGTTATGTTTCCAGTCAAAAATAAAAAGGAAAAATTCACATATATAATCCAAACTATTGACCGTTTTCTCAAAATAATCTGAACTATTGATTATTCTAGAATAATCCCAAGTTTCAAGTGTACCTTCTCAAAATGATCCGAAATGTTTTATTCTACCTCAAAATAAACCCAAAATGGATCAACGAAAGTAAGTAAAATAACAATTCAGATTATTTTGAGAAACTCACCACTAAAGTTGGGATTATTCCTGAATAATTAATAGGTGGGATTAATTTGGAAAGATGAGTGAAAGTTGGGATTAATTATGTGAATTTTTCCAAATAAAAAAGAGAACCAAGAAATCATGTTCTATTTTTTCCAATAACAACCAAGCTAGATGTAGCAAGATTATCTAATGGTTTTCGTGATTACTTGATGTCCCTTTGATCAGATCATATTTTGAGTAAAAATCATGCCAAAAGAACATTTTCATGTCTCGCGATAAAGAAGTAAGAAGTAAGAAGTAAGAAGTAAGAAGTAAAGTATATTGTATGTCTGATAAGTTCATTTATTGCGAGAGAAATTGTTAATAATTTCATAGTCTAGAAGACAATGTGGCAGATTTCTTAAGTTCATACAATTGCTATTGTGAATTTTGTATCATCTGTTCCATAATCATGATTTGGTTAACCATGATGTAAGTATATACTTTATTAATTCTATGTTTAATAGGACTGAAATATATATATATAGAAGTGAGTTCATATGAGAATGCATACTTACATGAGAAATGAATGGATTTTACGCGCTATAACTCTAATGAAAAAGTGATGTAACTCCAAAAAGAAAATATTAGAAAGAAAAAAATTTCAAAAAAATAATTTTTTTTTGGGATCAAAATTTTGTCGCGTGTATAACTCTAATGAACAAGTGTTATAAACGTTAATCCAATCGTGTGGTTGATATTCATTTTCATTCTTCATGTAACGCGATATCATAATTTTTTATTTTTTATTTTTTATATGATGATTGTTTTATCCACTTGTCCACCAAGTAAGCTGTAGGCCTAGCTTCCTTGTCGAGGAAGTAAATTTGTATCCCTTCGATGTTCTTCTTTGGAGACTTGTGCAACAAATGTTTGAATTTCTTTAGTCCAAGCCTGAGCTTCGTTCCCAAACCTGCAAAAAGGGACCTACCCTGGAGGTTTGGGTGGTGGTTCCCCCTCCGAAGCTTAAGTCAGATAACAGGAGTTGTAAGAGAAAGTAGAGATAGAGAGAGAAAGTGAGAGAGTATTTTTTCAGAGTAACTTTGCACTGTTTGCATTGAATTCTCTTTCTCCTGAT
The DNA here is from genome assembly GCA_947646795.1 of Beta lomatogona. Classification (NCBI taxonomy): domain Eukaryota; kingdom Viridiplantae; phylum Streptophyta; class Magnoliopsida; order Caryophyllales; family Amaranthaceae; genus Beta; species Beta lomatogona. Next base: position 1,349,971 of record CANSNZ010000207.1, read on the forward strand.
TTCAGGGGTATTTATAGTGATAGCAAGTTGACGGCTATCCTTAAAATCTGCCCTAGAATAGTGGCTTCTGATTGGCTGGGGAATCATATCATGACACGTGGCAGGCCATGATTGGTACGTGAAGGTTTATTAACCACTCTCCTGCAGCCACCTTATAGTGCTGGGTTCTGACTGTTGGGCCAGAAAATCAACCTTTTAACCCAACTGAGTATAGCCCAGAGATTAAGCCTTCTTTCCATATTAACTAGGGTGACACGTGTACGGCTCTGATGAGCCCACGTGTCGTTAGGGAGCCGTAGATGTTAGGCTACAACATTTGCCCCTAAAAGGGCTTTCACTGTTGGCCCATCTGATGGTTAAGGCCCTTTTACAGAAGGTAGTTTATTCAAAAATGAAGGAAATGACACGCCCTTTCCAGGATTTTACCGGTCATAACCGACCGTTACCTTCTTTTGTTCGGTCATTTCTGACCGGCTCCACAAGTTTTTTATCCCCCTATAAATACTCTGGGTGTGAGAACATTTAATCATTTCACACCTTGAACGAATTTTTCTAGAGAGAGGAGCTTTGCAAACTTTTCTAGAGAGAGAGAGATATCGTCCGGCCTTCAAAGATTCTTCACCGAATCGTCAAGACGTTCTTAGCGTGTATTGTTTCTTTGTTCTTTTCATTCTTCTTTATTCTTTATTTTTTCTTAGAAAATCAATAAAATGGAATCTTCTTCGTCAAATAATCCTAGCCGACCAAGAGCTTGCCTTGACCCTAGAACCGATACTTCTTCTTCGGCACATTCTAGAGTTGGGCCTCTTCTGGTCGAGTATATATTTTTTCATGGTTTTGGCCGAGAAAGTCAGACGACCCAGTCTTTACCTGTGCGGGGTAATCTGGCTCGCGTCAAGCAAACGACCTGTTTAAGACGAAAGGTAATAATCCCGTCAAATAGTCCAGATATGGAGGAATCTACTGGACGGGTGCCAGACGAGGCAAGAGAGGTCCAAAGTGCTGGGCCTTTGGACGGCCCTCCTTCCCCTGACCATATTTTAAAAACCAAAATAAACCCTGAGGCCAGTACGGCAGGGACACCAACATGGAGGAAACCGGCGAAGATGATAATAACGTCAATGAGTCTAATAATGTCGAAGAGTCAGACGAGGCTTCCACTACCTCGTCGGCAATTAGAAGGCGTCTAGGTCCCCTCTCAGACCCCGGCTTCATTTTGGTCAATCGTAAATGGTTAGAGAAAATCGGCCCAGACCCTAGCTATTTATTGTCCTATATGCCCATGCCAGACTTTTCCTTTGTCATTCCAAATAAAGGCGCGACGATCCTGAGCGCTCCCAGGAACCATTTCGCCGTCTATAAACTGGCCTTGGACGCGGGATTGAGGTTCCCTCTCCATGAATTCATAGAACAAGTGCTGCAGTACGACCACATCAGCCATAATCAGCTGGCTCCAAACGCTTGGCACAACGTCTTGACGTTCATTGCCGTATGTGAGCTGCGCGGCTTAGCCCTTTCCCTTCAAGCCTTTACTCACATCCATTATGCGGCCAAGGTACCTGGGGCCGTAGACGGGGCATGGCTCAACATCTGCAACCGTCCCGGCTTTATGACGGCTTGGGGAAAGCCGTCGAAGATGCATGAATGGAAGGCCGACTTCATCTTCTTAAAGGCGGCCAATGATTCGCCACCGAGGGCTATAGATTCTACAATCGGTCCGTCACGAATACGGGGCGGAAGCGCCCCCGGGCCGGACTTGGAGGATAGCTTCGACGAAGAAGTGGTGGAGTACTTCGAGTAAAGGAGTACTCCAGTGCCCAGCCAACGATCTTTTAAGGGACCATCTAACTGGATACCCTTTAAAGAAATGTTTTACCAAGACGACTTCTGGGTGGCCGCCGGCTCAAGGGTTGGCCGATGATAAAGGTATATATTCAAAATCCCCCAAGTAAAACTCTTCGTCCATAATTCATTAGACTAACCAATTTTTTATCTTTTGCTTGCAGACTCGGCCGTAACTCGCCTCAAAGCTTCTTGGACGGGAGACATAAGTATGTCTAAATTCACGCACAACTTGTGGAAGGAATATGCCAAAAGGCCAAAAGAGGGCGAGACGCCGTAAAAATATAAAGATGGGCTGAGATATATATATATAAATATATATATATATATATATATATATATATTAAGACGAGGATCATTCTTGCTCATCTGGAATTGGCATCCAATTTTTGGACGAGAATCACCCAAAGAAGGAGAACGTCCAAGCAAGGACGTTCACCTTTGGGGCATTATCGTCTGAGAGTGTATGGTCTTTGGACGAGTGCCATTCGGACTCGTCCAAGTAATCGAAACTCTCTCTGGACGAGGGTAGCCCGAAGAAGGAAAACGTCCAAGCTTGGACGACCACCTTCTTGGGGCCATACTCGTATGTAACTTTGAAAGTCTTTGGACGAGTCAATGTTGGACTCGTCCAAAGACTTTCTGCCTTTCCTTGGATGAGGATAGCCAGAAGAAGGAAAGCGTCCACGATAGGACGGCCACCTTCTTAGGACCGTACTCGTCTGAGATTTTTTAGTTGGTTTTATCTTTTTTTTTTTTTTTACGTCCCCGGACGAGTACATATTCGGACGGCCACCTTCTTGGCGCCATTCTCGTCTGGGAGGCTTTGGGTACTGAAGCCGGACGAGGAGTTGATTTCCTCTCCTTGGACGGGAGCCATTTTAGTCCGTCCAATTTTGGGACGACTTCTATCTGTGCATAAGCTTCCTCTGTATCCGAAGTTTTTCTCGGACGAAATTCCCTTAGGATAGGAGGTGTTTAGTGTTTGACGCCTTCCTTCTTTGGGTAATTTTCGTCTGAAGATTTGCAATTTGATTTGTGTTTTGATCTGTGGACGTCCGTCATTTTAACTTGATTATTTCTTGCAGAAAAATGCTCCTACTAACAAACTCCCACCCGGGAAGTCGTCCTCGTCTAAGAAGAGGCCTATGGCAGCCGCGGACCAGTCTCTCGCGAAAAAGCCTAAAGGCTTTATGAGAAAAAGGCCAGAGAAGACGACTTCTGCTGAAGGAGGTGTTGAGAAGAGCATGCCGCCACCCAAGGACAAGGCCCTGAAAAAGGAGCCTTCAGCTGCTGCCCCTGCTGAGAGGGAAGAGATGACGGATCCTGCTGGTCAGTTGGACGTTCTGCCAACAGATTCTGCCGAGGTTAGACCAGAGTCGTCCTTGGCTTTGGTTATTCCGGAGCCAGAGACGGCGGCTGACAACTACCCGGGCTTCAGCGGCTCGGTGGCCAAACTGGTGCCTCAGATGTCGTTAGCTGTTAAGACGGCATCTATTTCGTCTGGTGAGTCGTATTATCCGAATATAGTTAGGACGATGCGGGTCGGCGGACGGTCTATGAGTCCGTCCAATAGACAAGCCATCGTCTATCCCATCAAGATAATCGACTCTCCCCTCTTTCGTATAAGGGCAAAGGCCCCGCTATACCCGCAGCCTCCTCCTACCATAGACTCCTGACGAGGAGACTTCTCCCCGCTTTTGCCAAAATGTCAAAGGCCGAAAAGGATCGGCTTAAGCAGGAGCTCTTCAAGTGTTTTCCTGAATCCTATACCAAAGGATTAAGGGGAGCATCGCCCGGGCATGTGGGCTACATGTCACAACTTGCTGCTGAGGTATAACTTACTGCCGCTTTGGTTTAATATTTGTGTATATTTATTTCCTTTTTGTAACTCGTCTAATGACTTGTTTGGTTTTTATTGCAACAGCTTTTTGCTCGCAAAGATGCTTATCAAGAATGGGCAAGGGACTTGAGAAAAGAGAATAAGAAACTCGTCCACCTTGCAACAACGGCAGGCGATAAGGCCATCCACGACATTGAGATGGCCAATACCCTTCATCGTCAGTCACTGGACGCTTTGGAGAAGAGATCAGCAGACCTGGAATCCACGAACAAGAATTATCTTGTAACCATCAACGATCTGTACACGGAGCAAGACCGCCTGAAGATGATCATAAATACCGTCTCTACTGCATCTAAAGGGTGAAAGAGATGCTGCTCTTCTTGCCGCTGTCCAGCTGAGGAGGGAGAATATTCTCCTGAGGGCGAGAACTGCCCGTCTAGAGAGGGAGGTGGCCAAGGCCTTCGACGATGCCAAGGAAGGGTTGGTGCAAGTCGTCGAAATGTCTAAGAAATGGGCCGTCAAGGCCTTCGAGATGCTGGCTGAAGCTGATGAGGTCCCAAGCTTTGTACGTCGTCTGGACTATCAACAGAGTGTCCATCGGGCTATGGTATGCGCCGAGGAACCTCCGGAGTTTTTAGAGTCCGACGACGAAGCTGAAGCCGAGGATGAGAAGCCTGAAGACGACCAAGAAACTCGCGCTGAAGATGATGCCTAGTTTTAGGTTTATTTTCCTAAGTTTCTTGGCTTGTTGCCGTTGTACCTTTAACTCTTCAGTCTTAAGTTGTAAATCTTTTGCCAATTATATATATGAAGACTTTTTGCCAATTCCTTGTCTTTTCTCTGTTTGAATTTAAAATAACTTCAGTATAACATTAACTTCGTCATGATTGCTGGACGTCCAGCACAGATGTTTAAGGAAAGAGCAGCGTGCTTGCCTTTAGACGATCGCAAATCTTTAAAAATTGCCTCCAAGCACAAGAATTGACTCGTCCTAAACTATTGGACGATCTACAAGAAGAGACACATTCTGAACTTTTGGACGATCTACCTTATCTGTATAATATAAACTTGTCAAGCCTGTTCCTTGCCCTTGGACGATCTACCTTATCTGAATAGGCTCGCCCTGAACTTTTGGAAGATCTACCTTATCCGAGTAATACAGACTTGCCAGACCTAATTCTTGACCTTGGACGATCAAGAAGATTGCAAAATGCCCTTGGACTCGTCTGGGACGGTTTGCAAAATGCATATAGGAGAAGATTGCCATCCTTGCCCTTGGACGATTACCAATCATCCCATGAAATATCTAAGTATTTATTGAGATTCGTCCTAGATTTTTGGACAGTCTGTTTAATTAGACGAGTCGTGCCCAAAGAGGGAAAATGGCCAATACCTATTTGTTTTGTGGACGAGCCATGTTCTAGCCGTTTTACTCGAGCTACTAACACTCGTCCTGCACTATCAAACCATCACAAGGGCATCTATTGCCTAGGTCCTCCTGGTTTTTGGACGACCTTTTTTCTTTAGCTCGTCCTATAGGCTTCTATCATCCCCCCTTCTTGGGCTTAGCTAAACCGCACATGATGGGCGAGCCAAAGTCAAAGAAGGAGAGCGGCCATCCCTGGCCGAGCCTGTTGAAATTGATGGACGAGCTTGAGATACATGTTCAAAGCATGTTTTAGCCGGCTTCCTTGAGGGAGCAACACTCGTCATTAAGTAGTGATCCCTTACTAGGGTCTGGACTACTTAGCTGTCCGTGCTTTTGAAAGTAAGTATCCTTTACTAAGGTCTTATTTCAGGCCAGCTTTCTCTCAGAGACTTTGACGTCTCTCTTACTAGAGATTTTGTCAGTTTGACGGCCATGTATGTGTTATATTTTTGGCCAGTCTCTTCGAGGGAGTGATGTTCGGCATAGAAGTGAGTAATTTTGACGTTCTATTATTGTTTGTATTTTTGTCCAAGTTATTGTCACTTTTAGACGAGTAACTGATTTAATGCCCCAAAGTGAGCTAACTTGGTGAAAATAAACAAAGAAATAAAAGCGTAGGAATTGTATTATATGGATTTTGCTTGACTAAATGCCAAGATGCATGTATACAATTCATCTTCCTAACATGTGCCGTGGCACTTTGGAGTAACTACAAACTACCTTATAGGTATCTGACAGTGAACTGAGTTAGACGTTGTACTTCTTCAAATTATCTGAATTCCAAGTACGCTGTATAGGTCGTCCATCTAGATCTTGGAGACGAAAAGTCCCACTCGCAGCCTCTTGGATAATCGATAAGGTCCTTCCCAGTTTGGTGTTAGCTTGCCTAGCTCCTTAGCTCGTCCAACCGCCTCCATTTTCCTTAGGACAAGATCCCCCACCTTGAGTGGTCGTCTAACAACTCTTTTGTTAAAGTCCCGAGCCATTCTCAACTTGTACAATTGCATTCTTAGTAAGGCATTGCCCCTAACTTCTGGCACTTGGTCCAAAGCCGTGCGTAATGCAGCCCAGTTGGCATCTTCTGTGTACAACATGACTCGCAGGGTGGGTTCTTCAATCTCAATGGGCAAGACGGCTTCAGTGCCATAGACTAACATGAAAGGCGTCTCGCCTGTAGAATTTTTAGCGGTTGTTCTAATGGACCATAACACTAATTGCAGCTCTTCAACCCATTGTCCCTTGGCGTTATCCAGCTTCCTCTTGATTCCATTTGATAGAATCTTGTTGAAGGACTCGACTTGTCCATTGGCTTGTGGGTGGGCGACTGCTGCTAAGTGAGCTTTGATTTCTCTTTCTGACAACCAATCTTTCAGCTTCGGCGTTTCAAACTGTGGACCATTATCAAAGACGATGGACTGAGGCATGCCAAAACGAGTTATAATGTTTTTCCAGATGAAGCCCTTGACGTCGTTTGTTGTTATTCCTTGCATGGCTTCAGCCTCTATCCATTTAGTGAAATAGTCCACTGCTACTATCACAAACTTCTTTTGCCAGCTGCCACCGGGAAAGATCCTAAGATGTCCATGCCCCATTTGGCAAAAGGCAAGGGGAACAAGATGGGGCTTAAGTGGTTGGACGGCTTCTGATGCAGGTTTCCATGCTTCTGGCAACTATCGCACTTTTTTGCATAGACGAGAGCGTCTTCCTTCAAGGTAGGCCAGTAGTACCCCGTCCTTAAAGCCTTTTCTCCTAATGCTCTTCCCCCATTGTGCGATGCACAAGCTCCCTCATGGAGTTCTTTCGAAACCTCTAGACCATCTTCTCTGGTGGCACTTGAGGAGAGGGTTGTTGAATGACTTCTTGTAAAGGGTCTCATCCCATAGTTCAAACCACTTGTCTCTAGCCTTCACATACTTGGCCTCTATAGGGTCAGAAGGTAATCGTCCCGTCTTCTTGTATTATATGATAGGCTCCATCCAAACTGCTCCTCGGCTAAGAAACATAATCTGCTCTTGTCAATGCTCTTTTTGGGTTTGACTTCCCAAAAATCTATTCTTGGCACATCACCTTCAGCCGAGCTGGCCAATTTAGAGAGAGCATCTGCTTGATGATTTTTCGACCTTGGCACTTGGTTGAGAACAAATCGTTTTGATGGCTCAATCTCATCCTTGATCAGTCGCATGTATTGGCTCATTGATGCTTCTTTGCATTCAAAATCTCCATTGACCTGACTGACGACTAAGAGAGAGTCCGATTTGGCGTCAATCTCTACAGCTCCAGCCGCCTTGCACATTTTGATTCCAGCTAAGAGTGCTTCATATTCAGCTTTGTTATTGGACGCTTTGAATTGGAATCTTAATGCATATTCAAACTTGTCCCCTTCGGGAGATTGACAAATGATTTCTGCCGCACATCCATTGACTGTGGACGATCCATCAACCATGAGCGTCCAATGCTTCCTTCCTTTAGCTGGATCAGATATTGGCTCTATGGTTGGCCGAGTAAGCTCAACTATAAAATCTGCCAAGGCTTGCCCCTTAATGGCATTCCTTGGTTCAAATGATATATCAAACATGTTGAGCTCAACCGCCCATTTTAGCATTCGCCCAGCGGCTTCCATCTTCTGCAGAACTTGCTTCAAAGGTTGATCAGTGTAGACGATTATGCTGTGTGCCAAGAAGTAAGGCCTTAACTTTCTGCTGGCCATGACGAGGGCCAATCCAAACTTCTCTACTGGAGTGTACCTATTTTCCGCGTCTTTGAGTACGTGACTCACGAAGTATATTGGGACTTGCACGGATTCTCTTTCAGTCAGCAGAATGGCACTCACAGCCTGAGTGGACACATCCAAATATACAAACAGCTTCTCCCCCTCAGCTGGGCTGACCAACCTAGGCAGCTGCCGAAGGTGGTCCTTGACCTGCTGTAATGCTTGCTCCGCCTCATCTGTCCACTCAAACTTAGCCCTTTTCTTAATAGTGGCGAAGAAGTGATGGCACTTCTCGCCTGACTTAGACAAGAAACGTCCAAGGGCAGCCAAGCAACCCGTCAGTCTCTGAACTTCCTTTATCTTTGACGGAGATTTCATGTCTCGAATAGCTGGGATCTTCTCGGGATTAGCTTCTATTCCCCTCTGGTCTACCATGAAACCTAAGAACTTCCCTGACAAGACCCCAAAGACACATTTGCTGGGGTTCAGCTTTAACTTGTATTTCCTGAGAGTTTAAAAAGTTTCTCTCAAATCACCAACATGACTTTCTTCTTGCCAGCTCTTGACTATCATATCATCAATATACGCTTCCATGTTCCTTCCCAACTGTGGCCGAAAGACAAAGATTGATCAATCTTTGGAATGTGGCCGGAGAATTTTGCAGACCAAATGGCATTCTCAACCACCCATACAACTTTTTCGCAATGAAGGACGTTTTGTCCTGATCCTCTGGCCACATGGGAATTTGATGGAAACCTGAATAGGCGTCCATGAAGCTTAGTAAAGCGTGGCCGGCGGTGGAGTCCACTAGACGATCTAACTTAGGCAAACGGGAAGCTATCCTTGGGACAAGCCTTGCTGAGATCAAGATAGTCTACACACATCCTCCAAAGCATTGGGCTTTGGCACCATGACCACATTTGCTATCCATTCTGGATAATAAGTCTCTTTGATGAATTTTGACTCAAACAACTTCTGAACTTCCTGGTCGACCGCCAGATTCCTAGCTGGTCCTAAATGTCTTTTCTTCTGACGAACCGGCTTTAATTTTGGATCAACATTCGCCCGCCGGACGACTACCTCGGATCAATTCCATGCATTTCTTAAACACAATAAGCAAACACATCCCGAAATTCTTTCAAAGAACCTCGATTAAAAGACCCCTCAAACAGAAAGAGAAATAAGAACCAATTTTCAAAGTCCGACTCGGACGAGCCTCATCCGCATGACATCTTCCTCGGGACCTCGACCGGCTCGGGACGCTCTAGTGCTAGTCCCATGATAGCCATCACTTCTTCAGACAAGGGAGATTCTTCCTTAATGGGCTCATATTTTCTTTTCTTGCTGGGGAGATTTTCAGACGCCTTCCTTGAGGGAGCGAGAGGCGTCTGAGGGCTCTCAATGGCCGTCTTCAATGAGGCCACTTGGTCCTTGACAATCTCAGACGTTTTCCTCTAGCTGGTCATCCTCGTCTTATCTTTCTCCATATCAGACGTTTTCCTTTCGCCAAAGAACCTTCGTCTCGATCTTCATTGCACATCTTCCATGATGACGGCCTCGAGGGTAGTAAGATAACATTCCCTAGCCACCTACCGGTCTCCATATAAGGAGCCGATCTTGCCATCATCACACTCATACTTCATCAACATCGGGTGAGTTACTATTATCCGCTTTGACGTGATCTCGTAGTCGGGTCGTCCAAGAATGACATTATAGGCCGTCAAATCTCGGACCACCAAGAACTTGATAAACATAGTTCTCGAGGCTTCCTTTTCACCAACTCTGACGGGCAACGTGACCGTTCCCATGGGATGGATGACTCCTCCCCCAAACCCTATGATGGGATGGTGGACGGGTACCAAGTTCCTTTCGTCAAACCTCAACCTGGATAAACAATCAGCACTAATGATGTCCGTCGAGCTTCCGGTGTCAATCAGAATTCTTGTGACTCTCAAGTTTGCTATCTTCATTTCCACAACCAAAGGATCATCATGGGGGTCCTCAACTTGGCCCGATCTTGCTCACTAACCACCACTTTCGGGAAAAGCTCGGCCTTCGCCTGATCAGCTAGTAAGACTTGGCCGAGTTCCCTAAGGTAGTTTTTGTGACCTCTATTGGTTGGTCCTCCCGCCGCAAATCCTCCTGAGATTACCAAAACAACATCTTCGTCTGTGCTTTCACATCTCTTTCTTTTTAGCCTGCCGATCATCTTTCCTCTGAAACTTCCTTCCCCCTTGGGGCAAATAGGAGTTCATCTTTCCTCTTCGAGCTAAATCCTCCAAAGCCTTCACTAGTGGAAAAAAATTGCTTTTGCTACTTATCAAATGCTCCGGTTGGCTAATTAACCCGAGCACTTGTGAAAATTTTAAGTTAATATTCTCATAAATGCTCGGGTTGATTAGCCAACCGAAGCATTTGACATCAAATGCTCCGGTTGGCTAATCAACCCGAGCATTTGCATATCTAATAGTAGTATAATTTTCGTGTTATTATTTGCGCGCTCCATCAGTTCCTCCCTCTCTTTCTCTTTATCAATTTCGCATTATTTCCCTCTCAATTGATACCCTCGCACTAAACACCTCCATCGTCCCTCGCTCCCCGTCGTCCCTTGCTCAACGACCTCGCTCAAGTATCACTGAAATCATAAGGCGTCTTTCGCTCCCTCGGTGCCTTGCTCAATTCCGCCATTAACGACACTGTCGAATCACAAGGCATCGACCTCGCACAAGTCCATAGCTGTTTCTTCAATCTCCCAAACTCCTTCAGGTTTTGTTTTCTCCTAATTTCTAGGTTTTTCTGAATTGCTCGAAATAATACTAGGGTTTAATCTAATTAGATTATTCAATCATTTCTCAAAGTTTTCCTTTCATTTCTAGGTTTTCTTGTCTTCCTCCATCTTGTTGTAGATAGTTTTCTGCCCTAGAAGATTGGTCGGCGTCCAACCCCCGACTATGGTCAAAATTCTGCATCTTTTAGTCGGTGTTCAATGCCCTAGGTCAACTTGGCAAGGTCAAATGCTACTTTTACGTTCGTGAATTCGTTTTTTTTCTATTTCTAATTGATTTTGTTAGATAAAACGAACCCTAGAATCCAAATTAGGGCTTTTCGATTTGCCCCTTTTTTGCTCGAATTTCTTGATTTTTTTGTTTTTTTTTGTTGGCTAGCTATGTTGTGATGATTATTTAATTGTTAGAGTTTTGCAGTTTTTGTGTTTCTAGGGTTTTTAATTTTTTATTCTTCCAAACCTAAACTTTGAGATTCGAAAATTTATTATGCGAATTTTGTTTTGCCATAATTCGTTCAGTGATTGGTATGATTTGTTGATGAGAATGAAGAGATCTTAGTTGGTGAGCATGGAACTCAGCTTTATAGAGGACTAAAGCAGAGAGTAGCCATAGCAAGGGCCATCTTCAATGCTACAAGTGACTAAATGATGAACCTGAGAGGTTTGTGCAGGAAAAAATTGGATAGGATAATGGTTAATCGGACTACTATTATCTTCCCAATTTCTTTGATTTTTTAGGGTTTAATCTTTCGAATTTCTTGTCTCATACCTCACTTTAAGTCTTAAATTAGGTGACATTTTATTCACGGATGTGTTTGAAGTTTTGAACATTTGATTAAGAGGACACATAGCAATGGTGATTTCAAAGCTCTTTGTTTGAGATATATAGATAGCTTTTGGTCATGAATTTGAATTCATTAAAGTTTGTGTTTAGTACATGTGTGCCTTGAAATCGAATGTGCTGATGATGGAGAGTTTAAGTTTTGATTTACTACTCTTGATGCGTAACTGGGTCGCCTCGATGTTGAAGATTTCACCTTTCAAAAGGGCAATCCATTATCATCTACAAAAGGCAAGTGCCTGAGTGTTGTACAAGAGTCGCTTGTTGTTTGTGTTTCATATGTGTTAAAAATTTGACTCTTCATGATACGCTTGTTACTCTTTCTTTACTGTGTGGGCAACTTTAGAGTCGAGCCTCCCGGGCCGTTTAGGGGCCGCGGCAAGCATCCCAAGGTTGTCATCGTTTCTATTTTGTACCTTGACTTAATGGACTAACTTAATTAATGTTTTAAGTCATAACTTTAATTGTCGTGTTGCAGATGGGAAAACTTAAGAAGCGTATCTATCCAAGTGACGTTATTATAAATATATGAAAGGATGCTCCGATTCCAAAATGTCCTATCCCTAGTCAGAGGTGCTGGTTTAATATTTTAATTACATGTCTAAATAAAATAGAATGCTTCCCGTTTGTTTCCATTTTCGTTGATTTTTAGAATATGCATCTAAGAAGTTTCATCTTTGTTGCTAGCTAGAATGAAGTAAGGTGTCACAACACGCCTACATGGTTAGCTTATTGGATTGATCCCATAAACTAGAAAGAGTTCAAGTACGTATTCTTGGGAGCTAGCAAGCACATTGAAGGGGTAAAGTGACAGGGAGAAATATGCGAAAGCAAGGAAGTTGAAGGTAGCTGCCTTGTAGGGATTTCACCTCCATGTTTGCCGTTTTTTTGAGCTTTGAATGGTTTTCTCAATTGCTTGCTTTTGTTTAATGTAGGACTACATACAAGGCATATACAAAGGCTTTTACAAGCAAAGATATGACCAGGCGACACATAGTTGTTGCTACCTATCTCGTCGATAAACCTGCTCTAAGGGCGGGTAATGAGAAGGTCGTTTCACATCAATTCAATTTAAGATTAATTTGTATTATTAGTGCTTTCTTGATAAAGCTTAGCTTCAAGTGGAGTGTTCTCATGGTTCACTTGAACTTCGGGTCGCCGTTGGAAGTAAGCTTACGGAGCCGCAAATTGAGTTTTGTTCTACTTCCTTGTTGTTGTACTGCAGATAGTGCTCTGATTTATAAAGTATAGTACACTGTATATATATTCTTATATTGTTTCTTGCTTGTAAACATTCTAGTATACTTCCTTTGCCACGTTTCCTGCTATTTTGTTTAGATTCAACTCTCATTACAAGATACTTAAAAGACCTATGAGGCACTACTATAGCTTTATACATTTTTCTTCACTTCCTTTCTCTAGGATTTTTTTTACTAATTTTTTTTGGGATAAAATAAGTATTTAAACTACCTTTGAGCCGTAAGGGGAGAAAGTTGGAAAATAGAATAAGCCGCTCGCCATAACAAGTCGATCGCCCCTATTCTCAAAAAGTAATGCTTGATGAAGTCGATCTTATTCGCATTGTGCCACTTGATTTTGTTTGTGCTATATTTATAGTTATAATTTCTCGATCACATATGCTATGCTCTTCCTTATACAAAGTGCTTGATATGTATAAATCAATTTGTCTTGTGTTGATCGACCTTGTCTTGAAGGAAGGGATTGATGGGGGCAGAGAGATGTTTGTTCCTTTTTAGTTCTATTCCTTCTGTTTAGGATATTATGTGCTTTTCTAAATGTGGCATATGTATTTTTAATTAGTTTTGCTTCTTTTATTTGATGTTTAAGACTTATTACAACATATGCAAAGTGACCTAATATAGAGTGTTAACACCGAAGGGGCAAAGTGACAGGGAGAAATATGAGAAAGCAAGGAAGTTGAAGGTAAATGCCTTGTAGGGATTTCACCTCCATGTTTGCTGTTTTTTTTAGCTTTGAATGGTTTTCTCAATTGCTTGCTTTTGTTCAATGCAGGTCTACATTCAAGGCATATACAAAGGCTTTTACAAGCAAAGATATGATCAAGCGACGGATAGTTGTTGCTACTTATCTCGTCGATGGACCTACTCTAAGGGCCGGTAATGAGAAGGTCGGGCTTCACATCAATTCAATTTAATAGTAATTTGTATTATTAGTGCTTTCTTGATAAAGCTTAGCTTCAAGTGGAGTGTTTTCATGGTTCACTTGAAGTTCTGGTCTTGTTGGAAGTAGGCTTATAGAGCCGCGAATCGAAGTTTTGTTCTACTCCCCGTTGTTGCATCGCAGCAAGGTGCTCGATTTATAAAGTATAGTACACCGTATATATATTCTTATATTGTTTCTTACCTATAAACATTCTAGCATACATCCTTTGCCACATTTCCCGCAATTTTGTTCAGCCTTAAACTCTCATTACAAGATACTTAAAAGACCTATGAGGCACTACTATAGCTTTATACAATTTTCTTCACTTCCTTTCTCTAGGATTTTTTTTATTAAATTTTTTTGGGATAAATTAAGTATTTAAACTACCTTTGAGCTGTAAGGGGAGAAAGTTGGAAAATAGAATAAGTTGCTCGCCATCACAAGTCGATTGCCCCTATTGTGAAACACAATGCTTGATGAAGTCGATCTTATTCGGATTGGGCCACTTGATTTTGTTTGTGCTATATTTATAGTTATAGTTTATTATCACATATGCTATGCTCTTGCTTATACAAAGTGCTTGATATGTATAAATCAATTTGTCTTGTGTTGATCGGCCTTGTCTTCAAGGAAGGGATCGATGGGGGCAGAGAGATGTTTGTCCAGCTCTTTAGATCTATTCCTTCGCTTTCGGGATATTATGTGCTTTTCTAAATGTGGCATATGTATTTTCAATTAGTTTTGCTTCTTTTATTTGATGTTTAGGACTTGTTACAACATATGCAAAGTGACTCCAATATAGAGTGTTAACACTTGGTTGGATGGTTTTCCCCGAGGAGCATGTTTGGAGCTAATGATACCAATCCTTTGTTTCCTATTGCTAAAGAAAGCGTGAGGTCGTTGCCCTACAATGCCAATGTATTATGGTGCAAACATTGGATCGGTAGGTTCTTTTGACCATATCAAGATTTTAGTAATGATTGGATCGCTTCTCCAGCTTAGTGGATTAGTGCAACCAAAGACAAGCCACCATTTAATATGAAATTTTAGGATCTTTAATGTGATGATTTTCATATACGAGACCGAATTGAGGGCTTTGCTACAAAATATATTGTGATGTAGATACTTCATTTCGTCACGGAAAAATATCATGAACATAGCAAATTCCTTATGAAATATTTTAAATTGCAGCTTATCTCATATTTTCCCCCGTCTATGTTCCCGCCGCATCCAACCTTTTACATGTTAGAATTTATATAAAATGTAGAATATGTCGAGATAAGTCACCATTTCATAAGATCACACCCTTATTAATATTCCTTTTTTTTCTTATGAATTTGACAAAAATCTTTGTAGGAGTTATAGCAACAATGTAGAATATCTCATAATCCTTTTCTAGAGAATTTCGCTCGGATGATTTTGCGGATCCGGACAAGGGGCGTTTGGTGATTTATTTACTTTTGTTTAATTTGCATCATTTGCCGATAATTTCTTATAATCCGATGCAATCGAGCTATCCGAGACCGGGAAAGGAGAAATTTATTGGGTTTACCGCCGCTATTTGGTTATTGAATATTTAATGGAGTAATCTCACTTTAAATCTCTCACTCCCCGTTTGTGAGTGTGTGTTTGTTAGTGTGCAACTGAAATAACTCTTTTATGTGAAGTCACTAGTGAATTCGAAGTTTATGAATTTAACTAATTTTTTATGCAAGGTGTTTATTTTGTTTGTTGAGAGTGCTTAATTTGTGATTGAATGAGGTAATGCTTTTGAGGTGGGTTAAGCCTTGGCTGTTGCCATACCATGAAACCGCCCCAAGTCAGCAGCCTACTACCATAGGTGATTATTAGGTGGTGCCTAGGAAAGGTAATGTACATTTGGTGTCTCGATTTCCGTAGTTATGGAGATCGTTTGCTCGTACCACATAAATGTAGACTAACAATTTAATCACACTTGTTTGGTCCATATCTGTTTGAGACAAATGGGACTGTCTTTTGACTTTTGAGGTTTGAGATCATTGAAAGAGGGAGAACAGTACACTATATAACTTATAATTCCTTTCTTTGCGTATATTGAATATCGATGGGATAACCTGGCGGGTTCAATTTTCAAGTGCCTCTCCTCCAAATGCCGATATTTCCTCATACTTTCTTTTCCGGGTCATATTATCCAAAAATGTCCCTATAATTTACCCGATAATAGATTAAAAAAATATAACCCCTCCAATCCATACTATATGACCGCTTTACTCCCTCACCACTCGATTTACCTGTTCCACTTGCAAAAGATACTATTTTACTCCCTCATAGATGTATTTTTTCACCTTTCATTTATAATATGGTTTGACCGATATATTTCCATGGTCTCTAAAGTATAATCGTGTTATTTTCTATCCTTATATACTCCAAATCACCTTTTGTTAAGCAACTCTCCTTTCAGCTCGTCTACATTTCTTTCTCTCGAGAACTAATATCTCGTATTTAACTATTTATTGCAGGTTGTGTACTTTCAATACTATGGTGATCTTCCCAAGGCTCTATAACACTATATCCAATGTTTATGTTGGCAAAAGGCTCATTCAATTTTCATAACATCCGTTGTTCATTCTTTATTTTTGTCGTAAAGTTATATCAATTCCTCAACTTTGTATGTGTTTGCTAGAGGTTCCTTTTGTTTGCACATGTTTGAATGTTATCATTGTTTGTTATTATCAATTACGTGGCACGTGGTTTGACCGTGCGAGACTTGGATTGCATGACCTTTACTTGTGCATGAGAAAGAACAACCTTAAGGTCTCGAACGGTACCGTGGCTCACCACTCTCATTGTTGCAAGTGCTTTGGGATGATAATTTATGAAATTTAGTTGAAATAACTCTCCTTTATTCAAGTGTTAATGCTTTTAAAAGATGTGAAGTAAACGTACTTAGTAAAGCTTAAAAGTCACAATTTCTAAGTGATTTGTGGTCGAGTTAAAATGTAAACATTTTCCTTCTATAAATGGAACTTTTTGTTTCTTTTGAGTGAGCAGGTTTGTGTTACTTATAAAAGTTAACTTTTTCTCTCTTTAATCGAGTAATGAGATACTCGTTGTTTCGTTGCTTTACCTTTTGTTCTTTCATGGAAAATCTAGTCTATTTTAATATATTTCTGGGAAAGGTAAGCGTGTGTGAGCTTCTCCACGTTTCTAAGCATCTCTAATCAATCCTTCTATAGGGGTTTCCCTGAGAGTGAAATTATAATGCACTGGTTGGTGTTTTCGTGACATTTTACACCTGTTTTTGTCGACTTACAATTATAGTTATAGTGGGATTTGTAGCTTTTCTATCCGCATTCTTAACACTTTTCTCGCATAATTTGAAAATGATGGTTGAAAAGGGATTGGTGGGGTAGATGTTAGTTTGGTTAATTTTTTAGTTTCGTTGCATCTTATTATTTTAGCCAAATTATTAATTAATTGTTATTTTTAGATGGTGTTTTGAAGTCGGCTTATTTGGTGTGTTAAAGATGGCGCTTTGAAGATTTTGCTCGTAAGATGGTTTCCCGTATTTGTATATATGTAGTTAAGGAACAAGTGATTATAGTTGTATTATATATTTCATGTACTTTGATTCTAATTAATCATGGTTAATAAATTTTTTGTTTATTTTTTTTGTATTGTACAGAATATATAATACCTGATTTAGTTTTTTGGTGCTACCTAGCTAGTCGTGTAATGTGGGGTCATGCATCCGGTGCTAGGTGGCGCCTAATAGGAGGTGCTACCTTGCTATGTAGTGCCGGGTCCGTTACCCGGATGTTCATGCGATTTTTTTAAAAAAAACCAGCGCAAATGCTCCGGTTGTTAAGTAAAAACCGGAGCATTTGACTACTAAATGCTCCGGTTTTCCCATAATAACCGAAGCATTTGTTAGTCAAATGCTCCGGTTTTATCTTATAACCGGAGCATTTGACTATCAAATGCTCCGGTTAACAACCGAAACATTTGTAAAACATCCAAATGCTCATATGGCGTCTGCTACGGGTCAAATACGGAGCATTTGTGGCCTTAAAAACCGGAGCAATTGAGGTTTTTTCTACTAGTGCTTCTTAAGGTGCTTACATTCATTAGTCTTGTGACCACAATCCTTGTGAAAGTGGCAATACTTACTCTTATCCCTAATTCTCGTAAGGAGTCTTCATCTCAAACTGAGCCTTCAAACTCATATTGATCCTTTATCTCCATGAGGATAGAGTATTGGTCCTCGCCGAATTCGATAGGATTGGATGAAGAAGGCTCACCTCTTTCCTCTCGCTTCTCTCTCGGGTCGAAGTGGTGGTAGAGGTTATAGCCCAAGTCTCGGCCTTCTTGGGGTTGATTTTCTTTTGGCCGAGCAACCTCATCAGGCTTCTTAGACTCGGGATGCTTTGCCTCCGCACACACTTCGGTAGAGTGAATGAACGCTTCAGCCTTCCCTTAAAGCCTCGGCAAGAGTGGATATTTTCTTTTAACAAGATCAAACTTAAAGCTTCCCCGGCCTTAGACCCCTAATGAAGGCGTCAAAGGCCACTCCCAAAGATTAAGATCTTGGATCTCGAAGGGCTTCTAGGTTCAATCTCTTAACAAAACTTCTAAGAGCCTCCTTAGGTCCCTAGACGACCTTGCATAGGTGCATGCTTGTTTTTTTGCTCTTGCTTGTTGGCGACAAAGTGACTAGTAAATAAGAAACCGAGTTCAAGTGAAGTTGTTGACGGAATTAGGGGGAAGATTATTGAACCACTTCGAGCTACACCCTTTAGAGTAGCCCGGAAATTGTTACACCAGTAGCATCGTCTACTCCTTGGACGTACATTTGGTGCTTGTAAGCAGACAGGTGATCATCTGGATCGGTGGTTCCATCAAAAGGCTCTATTGTCGGGAGCTTCACCTTAGGGAAGGGAGGTGCCTCCATGATTCTGGCCGAGAAAGGAGTAGGCCAATCGACCCGGAGAGCTCCCCACTGTCCCTCAATAGGTATGAATTCTTTGCGATATTCTCTTATCACTGGATTAGATGAAGTGTTGGCTGGTTTTGGACGCTTGTAGACCGTCGGTTGAACCACTGTCCTCTCTTGTCTCGGACGAACCATCGAAGGACCCAGACTTCTTCCTTCTGTTCTAGATGGCATCCTTAACGGGGGATCTCTCAAATACGGGGTGGAGCCGGTAGCCGACCGTTGCAAAGCCGCTGCTCTCTTCGCCTCTAAGTAATCCCTGGCATCCGTTTCCATTCGGTGTCCATTTGGACGAGCTTGATCTTGAGTCCTTACCACCGGATTCCACCCATCTTCCTTCGCCGATCACCGTCTTCTGGCTGCTTTCCTCTCGTCGTCCTCCTAGAGGGTTCCCGACGAACGAGTCGACTAGGACCTCGGACGATTTTCTTGGGAACTTACCCTAAGAATACCGGATTGCGAGCGGCCGGCTACGGATTATGATGGAAAAACAGCATGTTGTTCTTAATCTGCTCCTGGACTACTGCTGCCATCTTAGTTTGAAAGTCGTTATGGACATTCTCTTGATGGGCGGCAGTCACTGGTCGATCAAGATTCATCTGGATGACCGGTTGCTGACTTGGTCCAAGAACATTGACAATGGACGGGGGTCTATCTCTTGCTCTAGGTGGTCTTTCATGCTCCACTGTATCTTCGACATTAACTTGAAAGCTTCGATTTCTGGCAATGTTGGATGATTGACAATCAGTCATCGTTGCGTCTCCCCACAGACGGTGCCAAATGTTTTATCCACTTGTCCACCAAGTAAGCTGTAGGCCTAGCTTCCTTGTCGAGCAAGTAAATTTGTATCCCTTCGATGTTCTTCTTTGGAGACTTGTGCAACAAATGTCTAAATTTCTTCAGTCCGAGCCTGAGCTTCGTTCCCAAACCTGCAAAAAGGGACCCGCCCTGGAGGTTTGGGTGGTGGCTCCCCCTTCGAAGCTTAAGTCAGATAACAGGAGTTGTAAGAGAAAGTAGAGATAGAGAGAGAAAGTGAGAGAGTATTTTTTCAGAGTAACTTTGCACTGTTTGCATTGAATTCTCTTTCTCCTGATTTCAGGGGTATTTATAGTGATAGCAAGTTGACAACTATCCTTAAAATCTGCCCTAGAATAGTGGCTTCTGATTGGCTAGGGAATCAGATCATGACACGTGGCAGGCCATGATTGGTGAAGGTTTATTAACCACTCTCCCGGCAGCCCACTCTAGTAGGCCGGGTTCTCGACCGTTGGGCCGTAAAAGCAACCTTTTAACCCAACTGAGTATAGCCCAGAGATTAAGCCTTCTTTCCATATTAACTAGGGTGCCACGTGTACGACTCTGATGAGCCCACGTGTCGTTAAGGAAGCCGTAGATGTTAGGCTACAACAACACATCTATAGTGTTAGATGGATACGAACTATACAATAAAAAAACAATACATAAGATAAAAATATAGTGTCTAATAGCAACCACTTTATTTGATCTCAAATTGTAAATTACATTACCATTCAATGCAAATTAGAATTCAGCTCTAAGGTAGCAGTTAATACATATTTAGGTCAATTATATGGATTACATATGTAGGAGAAACCTTAATGAAATGCCATTATTTTGTTATAGATTTGCATTTATATGCATCTTCTGCTACGTCTTTTGATGCAAGACTTGATACTATTAGGACAAACGATAATCCTACAAGCGTCATTAGTAATGGTAAAAATTTATCAAGTGTTTTGACATTGAATTGTGCTTATTTTTAGTGCATGATGACAAATTTTGATTTTTAAATCCTCATGCTCATATACTTTTTGATGTTGCTCAGACAAACTATGTGCATCACAGATTGTTAGAAATAAAAGAAGGCTCATAATACTAGAGAAAAGATTGTGGTTTACTAAAAAAAATATCAATATTAGGTAGTGGTATTGCATAGAGAGACATGTTAGAACTGGCACAATTGCAAAGTCAGGTTTGATCAAAGAAACATGTCATTGAAAGTTCAAGAATCCTCATATCAATTACGCAAAATTATAAATGATTAACTAATTTGTTATTTATCGACTGTAAATGGTTATAATTTTGTGTATCTCTTATCAAATCTAACATGTGTTCTTTAATATGATTTTTGGTACATATGAAAATATTCAAGCAACTAATTGTGGCTAGTCATATACTAACATTCAACAGGAGTGCGTTACGCAAGTTACTAGTGACAACGACATTGATGATATGGAGATCGTTACAGGTTGGTATGTTATACATTCTAAATATTTTCATTAATGTCAAATCTGAAATTCAATAACATTACCACAAAATTATTATAATCCGAAGTTTATGTAGCAAATTTAGTAATACAATTGATTCGCACAGGGAACTACTCAAACATAGGAGACCCTACATATGTTTGTGAGTTTTGTATGGCGCAAATGTGGTTTAACGAGAGAGTCAACAAAAGAAACAAAACAAGCAAGCCAAGGTTTTCGTTATGTTGTACGCAAGGGAAGGTTCAACTACCATTACTTAAACAACCACCTCAACTTATTTATGACCTAATAAAGAAGAAACATTATAGAAGCAATCATTTTGTTGAAAACATACGAGGATATTAGATGATGTATTCACTTACATAGATGGGGGGAAGAATTATTACACCTACAACTCAGAGTTCTCACAACTGTCTATATACGTTACTCCCTCCGTCCCAGAATACTCTTGACACTTATCAAGGCACGTAGTTTTAGATGATAAGTTGTTGTTTGGTTATCAATTGTTATTTTATTGAAAAGTAGATGTGATAGGAGTTAGTAGCTAGTAAAAGTAGTATTATTTTATTTTAAGGAGAGAGAATGTGGGCCATGGTTAGATTGGTTGGTAGTAGGAGTGCTATTATTTTATTTGGAGGAGAGAGAATGTGGGCCAATGGTTAAAAGGTAGAAGAATTAAAATAATAAGTGGGTCATATCCAAAAATAGGAAGTGTAAAGAGTATTATGCGACATGTATTTAAAAAGGAAAGTGTAAAGAGTATTCTCGGACAGAGGGAGTATTAAGGATGAAATCAGGGTTAGAAAAATAGCTGCAAGGGACTACATAACTAAATACATTACATATTATTTAGTTGTTATGTGTTTTGCAATCCAACAATTATCTATATTCTCTTTATAATATTAATTTGTTTTCTATATATATCTTACCGATAAGTTTGAAGATAGCTTAGTTGCGCAGTTACAAGATATGATAGATCAAAATTACCTTTTAGCAAAAACTCATAAAAAGGCTAGGGATAGGTTTGCATCAAGCACATGTGAGAATTTAAAATTATGGCTTATTAAAAGACGAGAGTTTGATGGAAGAACTTACAATTTACCAACGACATCAGAAGTTGCTGTCCTTATTGTAGGGGATATTGATAGTGCTGATAAAAGAGAGATAATAATTAATAGAAACAAGGGGTGGAAAGTTAAGGCCAATTTCTTATCTCCATCCATCTTACCTTCCAATGCAATATCCACTATTATTTCCATATGGAGAAGATGGATTTTGAACGGGTATTATGCATAGTGATAATACTCCAACAGATAGTTCAACGAGACAAAGAGATATAGTTACAATGCAGGAGTTCTTTGCATACATAATCCAAGATCGGGTGGAAAAAGTTGAAACCATACTCTTATCTCAGATGTTGTTGCAGGCTTACAACAACTCTTAGTTTGATGGTTACACAATGATTAAAGTTGAAAGATTGTGTTTTCTTAGAAATAACCAACAGAGTCTGAGAGCCGCGAATGTCAAGAATTTAAGAGGCGATGTAGAAAGAAGAGAAACAGGAGGATCTTCAACATTGATATGTGCTCGATATTTACGAAGCAATTGGCGATTATATGGAACAACATACCGATTACAAAGATGAAATCCACTATTCTCAACTGTAGACCCAATATCTCTTTGCCTGTAGACATGATATCCTTCATCATCCACTTTAGTGGCATCAATATCTCTTGGGTAAATGCTTACCACATTTTTTTTCGAATTTTTCTATGTAGTGCCCCCGTGTTTTATGAAATTCTACGTTGTACCCATTTTTTTAACTTTACACATTGTACCCGTAAACGTCACACAAATAAATATAATATGGTTTCAACTTCTACCTCCCGATCTTGGATTCTGTATGCAAAGAACTCACGCTTGAAATGATAATTAATTATATTATTTTAAACTGTTTTTTATAATTTAAACCAACAATAAATAAATTTAATATTGTTTAGCATTTAAATAAAAAATATAAATATGTTAGAAATCAAGTAAAGGAAATCAAGTGAGATATCACAATAATGAATTCAATTAATTGTTATATAGTGAAATCCTTACATACATTTTCTATCTATTTTATTGTAAATAATTAGCAAATATGTACATCAAATAAACACCAATTCCCTATTATGTACATCAAATAAACCATCAACTCCATATTATATCTTACTATATTGCTTTTAATTTTTATATTGTTCACCATTATGGTTATTTAGGTTACTTATTACATTATGCATACGTCATATAGCAATGTTACACGACCGTAAATAAAATTAGGCTATCTAACAACACGTTAATTGATTTTCATGACTAATGATGAACGGTGTTAGAACCGGGTTGATTTGATTTAAAAATCTATATTAACTAAAGTGCATAATACAAAAACAACACTCTAATATAATCTAATTGACTATAACTTTTTGGGGTTGAATAAAAATGATTAAGTTACCTTAAATGTAAAAGACCATTTTTGTTAAGTGGTTTTGTTATAATTGGTCATTTTGATGGAAACTAATACTCTTTCAAGCAAATTGATGATGAGAGATGTAAAAATAAAGTACATGTACAAATAATATCACACTTTTTTGATTGGTTTTTTTGGATCTTTTAATGGAAAATTGATTACTTGTCAAAATTAAATCAATAACTTAAAAATAGTTAGAACCGAAATCAGTATCATTTTTGGCCAAAAATAGATAGATATTTTGGTTGGTTTTGGCTGGATCTTTTATGGGAAATTTTCTTTATACTTTTAGGATACTATCTCGTTAAAATCGTTTGGATATTAAATATTTTCCTATAATTTTAGAAAATAATTAGCAATTTGATTGACTTAAATTATGGAAAGTTATATATAAACATTAAGCATATTTGATTAACGTAATTGTAGAACATATGCCACCAACCATATGATTAATTAAAGTAAGTACGTAAATCATGTTAATTTTAAAATGCACATTACAAGCTTGGATAAATTTAAATCAATTAACCCAATTAATATTAATTGTAAAATTTACAAAGTAAGAATAAAATCTCTAATTAAAATATACAGTATAATAAAGTAATACACGAGTCCTAAAACAACTATTAATATGAACCGGATCCATACAAGTCACTGTGTCTATCAAACTCAAATTTAAAGTTTCCGTCGGTAGCCTCACCCCATAAATAGCCAATGGACCCACAAAATAAACTCATCACTAATCAATGACACTTTTAAAAATACTCACATAGATCCAAAAACTCGTCGTCACATTTACCCCCAAATCTCATCCTTTTTCAAGTAACATTCACAAATCGCAGAGAAAAAATAGGAGAGAGAAAATGGGGGCAGTGACGGCGGCAATAATAGCGGTAGCGGGTTTAGCAGTTGCTTGGATAACAATGGAGATGGCGTGCAAACCTTGCCTCGAAAAAGGCCGCGAAGCCATTGACCGTAGTCTTAACCCTGATTATGATCCCGATGATCACGAAAACATCCGCGCATCTCTCAACCCTACCGTCGATTCTTCCTCCGATCAACCTTCTCAGGCCGTCTGATTTTATTTCTTTATTACCCTCCTTTTGTTTTACCTGATCTGAGCTAACGTTGTTGCTTTTCTTATTCTGTTTTATTGTGTGGTTGTAATTGAGGATTGGAAAATATTCGTCAAAAGTTTTGTGGGATTGATATATTATGGATTTGGGCTGCTTCTTACATATTAGTCTTCTGATTCTTTGTTGTTGAGGAGGTGGTGTAAACACAAATTTTAGATCTGCAAAATAAATAGTCAAAAGATGTGAACAAGAATAATATATTATTGATCTTTGTAATTTTGGGTTACAATCTCTAATTTGATCCTCTGATTCGATTTTCCGCGTGTGCTTGAGTTTTACAAATCTTCTTGAATAAGGGTCTGACATGTCAGTTTTATGTGCTTGTTGTTCTTCTTCTACTGGAATGATTGGATGTTGAACTGTTGCTGATCACGAACAAATATGATCTTCTTGATCTCGTCCAAGGTTGATTTTGTTTCCTTCTTCCGGGAGAGTACTTGACTGGCAGAGAGAGTAATTGAGAGGTTTAGGTTGTGCTTTCTGCTTTTCTCTTTACCGGCTCTGCAGTCTGGTTTCTTCTCTCCCTTGCAAGTGAGAAAAAGAGCTCTATTTATAGAGTTAGAAGAACCCTAGGGTTTCCACTTGTTCTGCCTCTTGGGCCTCATAGACATAACTCTATTAAGAGTCAAACTTTCATTTAATGAGTCCATGACCCAATAATAAATGATTCAATTAAAATAGGCTAAGTTTAATAGTAAGCCAAAATTAATTAATTTGGATAACCACCCATTAATAAAAGTCAACATTTGACTTTAAGACTTTAATGGGTCAATTAAATGTGTGATGTGACATATAATAAAAAATTTATGCCTACAAATTGCCCCCTCGAGACTGTATCACGTACACGGTTTGAGTGTTTAAGCGTGATCGAGTCTCGAATTTTTTTTACCATCATAGAAAATTGTGTTGGCTTCATTTTGGTTGAAACAAATTTGTTTACGATAAGTCCACGACATTATGTTATACTTCAAGCTATGACTTCTTCATTTTTCTTTTTCTTTTTTTTAATCCATGCTTGCCAAGTGATTATTGAACTTCACGAGTTGGCTTATGACTATGCTCTCCATCTTATTAGATAAACATGAGAGATAACAACACCCACGGAACGCTCAACAAATTATGCAGATAAGTTTGGCCGTATGAATATTTCGGGGAATATTCCTATCTCATGGTTATATATAACCACGAGATATATGAGGAACTTTAATCATCCAGGAGGTTACAGTGCCAATAAGAGGAGCACCTGAAGGCACATGAAGCTGTGCATCTGAACTGACAACATGAAAAAGCCGCCATCTTTGTGAAGCCTTGCCATGGAGAAGACGCCATGACACCATGGAGGAGATGTCACCAAAGAGCTGGGACGAACTGCCTTTGACGCTTCGAGATGACGAAGGAAGAGCCATCGTCCATCCAGGATGTTTTGCAGATTTGTGATCTTCTGTCATGATGTCGGACCCATCCAACTTTTGGTACCGCAAAAATTGAAGCCAATCCATGCGCCCATGCCTTGAAACATTGATGGAGGAAAAGCACCATTTAATCAGGAAGCCACACTAATCACACCAGACCACATCTCTCACCATAAAGCTGGAGTTGAGCCATGAGCCGATGCAACAAGCAAAGTCCTTCACTTCCCTATTGTTTTGACGCCATAGAGGAGCATTTGAAGAGTTGACGTCATATCATCAAGGCATCAACATCTCTCGAAGCACAAAGACATTCAGTGAAGGAGCCATCAATGAGTTGAATCAATGCTACATTAAGGCCATAATGGAGTGCATACCATGCTCGTGGTTGTTGTGACGCTGGAGTATGACATGGCGAAGCAATGAACCTGGTGACTGCCAACCTCGAATCACGCAGGAGGGAGGAGCCGAAACCGACGCCATACTCAACTCATGAAGCGTGAACCTATCTTGCATGCAAAACACAAGGAAGAAGGTGGAGCCGAAAATGACGACGACATACTAATGAAGCATTAACCTATATTGCTTGTGGAGTTGTGATGATGTTCTCATCGTTGTTGTGCCATCATTTGTTTTGCCTCCTTGAATACTAGTATGAGTAGTATCCGTCTGGTTTAATTTGCAATTCACTTCTTGAGGTGGAGGAGCATGTTGTTGTAGTACACTTTTATGAAGAACATCACGTGCATGGTGAATAAGTGATGTGGGTCTTGATGCTTTGCACTTTTCAATCTTTTCTTTCTTTTTTTTTTTTTTTTTTTTTTTGCTTTTGTTTTTTTTCTTATGATTTTTCTTTCTCATTATTTTTTTGTTCTTATTTGTTTGATGGCCATGATTTGATGATAATCCAATAATTTTTCCTTGATTGATTCCAGCGCGATGTCATGCCATTTTTCTTTTGGGTCTTTGTTTCCTTTTGTTGTGAATGTGATTAATCATGATGATCATCTTGTGACTTCTTAAAAATGAAACCAAAATCCCTGCTTTGTTCTCTGGTTGGTATCAGGCACCTTTTTTTTTTTTGTTTAACCTTTGTTTTCATTATTTCTCACTTTATTTTTCTTTAGCAGACTTGCAATCTTCCATGGAAGTGGGAAGATTTCCTTATTATCCCAAACACCATGAAGGAGGTGCCAAAGATTAAAGAGGAAAGTGGCGCTAATCTTGACACGATACCCGAGCAGTTGATACTGTAATATTTCCATCACTGGAGTCCAAAGTCGAGCCAACGTGACGCCACCATTCAACTTTTTGATGCCATAGAGGAGTGCATGTCGTGCTTGTCATTCTTGACGCCATTATAAAATTATCATGAAATCCAGCCAGCACTACATACAAGATCAGTGGTGCATCCTCATTATTCCATTTTTTTCTCGTTTGACATGACCTTTCGTGGCCATGTGGATGGTGTTTGATCATGGTGATCTAGTGCTTAACAGCTTTCTCCAAATCTTGTTGTTGTATATTGTGTTTGTTTTTCAAAAGTGTTGGTGCATGAAGCTTACTCCAACATTCATTTTTTCAAATCTCTGGTGCTTGAAGACTTTCTCCAGATCTCAAGGAATGAGTTAGTGCTTTCGAGCTTTCTCCGAACTAATCGTCTAGCCTTTCGCTCTAATCTCCGGTACTTGACAGCTTTCTCCGGATCTTAAAAAGTTTGGTGGAGTGTTGGTGCTTGAGAGCTTTCTCCAATCTCCATGCTGAACATTCTTGGCAAATCTCCGGGTGCATGGAAGCTTTTCTGCGGGTCTTCGTGGAATTTTGATGAAGTATTGTGCTTGGAAGCTTTTTCCAATCTTCGAGTGAGTGATGTCAAATTTTCATGCCCATCATTCAATAAAGTGGATTAGTGAAGACAAAATGGAGCGACGGCCATGCCCCAAGCTTGTACTTCATCATTTTTTTTACATTGTTTATGTAAAAGCATGATTTAACTTTTCTTAATAGAGTACAATTTTCAACTTATACTCTTTTTTTTTTTTTTTGCGTGGCTGCTCTTGATTATTTAATTATTCAAGATGCCTACGTACCAAATAAAATGATTTTTATACACTTTTTTTGGATCAAGCCAAACGTAGTTCAATTTTCCAATGTTTTTTTACAAGAATACATTTTATACTCTTGCTTAGGAGTATTTTTTTTTTTAGATATTTTTATCTCTTTTTGAATTTTTTTACAAGGTTGCAGCCATGATCCTCCATCGGCGTACATGTCTAATCAGAATTCTCTTCATGGTTGGCGATGGTCATCTCCATTTCATGAGCCCGAGTTGCTAGTTCTTGGAATGTGTTTGGCTTTATTCCTTGCAATGTGTAAGTCGGGTCCCGGTGCATGCCTTCGGCGCACAACTCTATAGAGATGCTTGGGACGGGTAATCTTTGCATTGAAGACACAACGTCCGCCGTTGACTAATGTACTCCACGACTGGTTCATCCTCCAACCGGGTGGTTTGTGTTAACTCGGTCATGCTGACAATACGGCGAGTCCTTGAAGAAACGATCAAGAAAAGCTTCCTCCATTTGTTCCTAGGCTGTCAATTGATCTAGCCGCTAAGTCATTTGTACTAATCGAATGCCACTCCTTTTAAAGATCGAATAAACTGCTTCACAAGCAGGTCCCCTTCGGTACCTACATTATTACAAGTTTCAATAAAGTGTGCTATATGTTGTTTAGGATTGCCAATGCCATCCAAATGCATGAATTTGGGAGGTTGAAAGCCCATATGCATCTCTAGGGCATCAATTCTCTTTGTATAAGGCTTCGTGTAATGGCCCTTCCCGTCAAAATCACCATCAAGATGTCGTTTGGCCGGTTGTGGCTATCATATCTTGAATTTGTTGGAAATTGAATGAATCGCCATGGGGCGCTCCATCCTTTTCACTAGGCTTTGACATCCTGCTAGATTCAGATCCACCACTATCGCCTTCACTTTCATCACTTGGATGTTTCTCGAGTTTCTTTGTGAGAGCAACAAGTTGTTTACATTGGAGTTTGATTTGTGCTTCTTTTTCTTCATTCTCTTTGGCGAGTTTGTGAATGAGCATCTTCATGTTTGCTAATTCTTCCTCCATGGTATTTGCTTCAATGGTCATGTCACTTACATTAAAAACGTCCGTCGCTCCATTGATTGACTCCATCGAAAGATCCACGCTTGGAGGAAAGGATTTGTTCTTTGTCATGAGCATATCTTCTCTTGGCCGAGCATGGTTAAATGAATTTACTTCATTGCTTGAACGGAGGAAGAGATGAGAGGTAGAGATTGTCCCACCGAGCGTGCCAAATTTGTAAACACAAATTTTAGATCTGTAAAATAGATAGTCAAAAGATGTGAATAAGAATAATATTTTATTGATCTTTGTAATTTTGGGTTACAATATCTAATTTGATCCTCTGATTCGATCTCCACGTGTGCTTGAGTTTTACAAATCTTCTTGAATAAGGGTCTTCATGCTTGATCTTGTCCAAGGATGTTGATGTAGAATAGAACGACTCGGTCAGTTTTATGTGCTTGTTGTTCTTCTTCTACTGGAATGATTGGATGTTGAATTGTTGCTGATCACGAACAAATATGATCTTCTTGAATGAGGGCCTTCAGGATTGATCTCGTCCAAGGTTGATCATGTTTCCTTCTTCCGGGAGAGTACTTGGCTGGCAGAGAGAGTACTTGAGAGGTTTAGGTTATGCTTTTCGCTTTTCTCCTTGCCGGCTCTGCAGATCGGTTTCTTCTCCCCCTTGCAAGTGAGGAAGAGAGCTATATTTATAGAGTTAGGAGAACCCTAGGGTTTCCACTTGTCCTGCCTCTTGGGCCTCATAGACATAACTCTATTAAGAGTCCAACTTTCATTTAATGAGTCCATGGCCCAATAATAAATGATTTAATTAAAACAGGCCAAGTTTAATAGTAAGCCCAAATTAAGTAATTTGGATGACCACCCATTAATAAAAGTCAACATTTGACTTTAAGACTTTAATGGGTCAATTAAATTTGTGACGTGGCATATAATAAAAATTTTATGCCTACAGGTGGTTTGTGAATTGTGATGTAGAAATTCTTAAGGTTGATGTCAACGGTTCGAATTGTTGAATGCCAAATCATGTACAAGTAGTTTTTTTTTTTTGTGTTTTTGTATTCAATATCATCTAGTGGAGAAGAAATGCCGAAATCCTTTGAACTCTAGTTATGGCATTTTTGTAAATAAATTATGTTACTTTTGTGAAGTAAGTTTTCTTTTAGATAGTGGCGGATTCAGAAATTGAGCCACGTGGGTTCGGAATTGGTCGAACATAAATTCTAAATTACATTTTACTATCTAGAGTTACAGTTTTTAGAGAAAAAAAAACTTTCAACAATTGCACTTAAAGAAACTTCCATTCTTGATTACATTACAAAGAAATAACTATATATCTATTATATGAAACATAAAAAAAATGAAATATTAGTAACTACCACAAATATGAAATCTAAAATGACTAATCAACAATAAATCAACACGATGACAACATTAATAAGCTCTTTGCAATTTGGGTGATATTGAGCTGCGTCACGAATTTTGTTTAGAAGTGATGTATAAAATTCTTCCATGTAAAAAAATTAATATCTGCACTTTTAGTTAATAACATGCACATTTAAAAATTATAAAAATATATAACATTAATCCTTCACATTTTAACACACTTCTGATTGCATATCACTGTATCATATAAATACATGAGTCGTGAATCAAGTGATCAACACAATGAATTTTTGACTAGTTTTACTTAGTGCATGTTTAATTCATTATTATTTTAGTACTTGGTGGAGGGAGAGATTTTATATATAAATAAAAAGGAGAGTTAAAAAATAAAGGAAGAGATTTTATATATAGATAAAAAGGAGAACCAAAAATAAAGGAAGGATAAAATGTAAAATATATAGCAGCGTTATTTTGCTTGCCTTTCTCATTGACTTCATCAAGTCTTTATACATTACAACAGTTGATTGTGAATAGGAAACTATCCTCTAATAATACCCTAAACAATAGCAACAATATCAAGGATATCTTAAATATCCTAACATAAAGAAAAAGAAGAGCGAGAAATAAACGTAAGACAAAGAGAGGATAAAAAAGAAAAAGAAAACATTGAAATAAAACTTCCTCTATGGAATCGAACCCCCGACCCCGTATCACAACTCACAAGTACTCAGAGTTAACATTGCACGCACAAGTTACCACTGAGCCACAATGTTATGTATGAAACAATACGCGTGTTTTTGTACATTACAACAGTTGAACCCACTAAACCCAGCCTGTATCCGCCACTACTTTTAGAAAAATTAAAGGAAATATTTTATTTATATTGTTATTTAGAAATAGTATTTGATGGGAATAATCCCACCTTTGCCCGATCTCTCCAAAACAGTCTCACCTTTCATAAATTTGGGAATAATCCCACCTTTGTGGGACATTTGTCAAAAACGGGCCTTTTTACTGGTCACCTATTCAAAAGGTTACCACCCACCCTTTAATTTTTTTTTTAAAAAAAAAAACCCTCCCACCACCCTCTCCCACCCCCGCTCCACAGTTAACCCCCACCCCACCCCCACGGGAAGCGGCCACCGCCCACCCCGATCTTCGTCTTTGGCCGCCACCACCCGTATCCCTCCATCACCCCCCCTCGTCGCCCCTCCCTTTTGAATTTCCGGAGTAGGAAGAAAGAGAAAGAAAGGAGAAAGATGAGGAAGAAGAAGGGTGGGGGTGCTGCCGTGGAAGCCGTGAGCCGGGGGTTTGCGGGGAGGGGGTTCGCCGGAAGCGCGAGCGGGGAGGAGGATTTGCTGGGGAGGGGGTTTGCGGGGAGGTAGGTTTGCGGGGAGGGGGTTTAACGGGGTAAGGGGGTTTGCGGGGGATGGGGATTTGCGGGGGATGAGGATTTACGGGGTAAGGGGGTTTGCGGGGGAGGGGGGATTTGCGGGGGAAGGGGGTTTGTGGAGGAGGGGAGTTTGCGGGGGGATGGGGCACTAGTAGAATAATTCCTTATTGCGGCGGTCATTAAGTGGCCTATTCTTTGCGGTTTTGGCCGCGCAACAATTAAGGGCGTAGCAATAGGTAATTATCTATTGCTTGCGGTTTTTAACCGCAGCAATAGAATAACCTATTGATGCGGTTCCCAACAAAAATCGCAGCAATAGGTATGATTTTTTAAATAAAAAAATAAAGTCTATTCTTTGCGGTTTTTAGTAGGACCCGCAGCAATAGGTTCAAGCAAAAAAAAAATTTAAAAAATTAAATATTTATTCATTCAGCACTATTGCAAACACAAAAGTAACTAAACTATAACAATGTAGAAACTAACAAAACGAAAAAAAGTAATAAATAATATATATAACCAACTTCATATATTCAATAATAATGATATTTTACAAATCCTAACTACAAAGATATATTAAAAAATGAAAACAAAACTAAGAAGAATAAATACAAAATAAACGAAAAAAAGAAAAATTCAGTAACATAAACAAAATTACAGATCTAAAGAAAACGATATAGAACTAAAGAAGAAATTAAAAAAAGGAAACAAAGGTCGAATAAACGTAGAGATTACAGATCTTGAAACAAAACACAAAAATTACAAAAAAAAACCTTCGATCTTGAAACTCGTCAGCGAAGTCACGAGGAAATACGAGGATAAATTCGTCGAACAAACTCATCTTCAGCCAGACCACCACCAAACTCGTCGGAGGCGGTGAACAAAGGCATATTCAATTTGTCGCCGGAGATAAAAAAAGAAAAAGAGCGACGATTCAATAAGTCTTGGTCTTCATCCGGTGATGGTTATCGTCTTCGTCTTCGTCCGGTGACCGACGAAGAAAGGCCGATGAACAACGAGAAGGAAACTCGTCAGAGGCGACGAATTCGTTATTTGGGAATTGGGACGAAAGAGGTGACAGATCGAAGGATGAAGGATCGAGAGAGATCGAAGGATGAAGGATGAGAGGGTCGGCGAAGAGGAGAGAGAGAGAGTACAAACGGCGAAAGAGAAGACGGGATGAGAGAGAGTTCGAAAGAGGAGAGGTGTGAGGACGATGAGAGCTAAAAACCCTAATGAGCCGTTTATGAATGAGGCGTGAGGATGAGCGCTAAAGTTGTAATAAGGGATATTGCTGCGGTTCCTTTAAGAAACTGCAGCAATAGATTAAAATATAATTTAAAAAATAATATTTTAATATATTGCTGCGGTTTCTCCTGGAAACCGCAGCAACAGATTTGGTCAAAAAGTCAACTTAAGTTTGAAAATTGTCTCGTTGGAATCTATTATTTATATTTTATCTTTTCTTTTGACATGGTTTATTGCTGCGTATGGGTAAAATCGCACCAATACCACCGCAACAATAAGCAAAAATTCTACTAGTGGGGATTTGCGGCGGAGGGGGTTGGGGCCGGGTAGGGGGTGGGGCTGGGTTGGGGTGGGGCCGCAAGGTGGGGGGCTGCGGGGTGGGGTGGTGAGGCTGGCGAGGGGGGTGGGGACCGGGGTTTCTTTGTGGGGGTGGGGGTAGGAGTAGGGGGTGGGGACTGCAGGGGGTGGGGTGGCTAGGTGGTGGTAGTTGTGGAGGAGAAGAAGTAGAGGAGGAAGAAAAGAGAAAACCTACATTTGCGGGTTACCAACAGGTAAGGGTCCATTTTGAGCGAGACACACCCTAAAGGTGGGATTATTCCCAAAATTATGAAAGGTGGGACTGTTTTGGGAGGATCGCTCAAAGGTGGGATTATTCCCATAAAAAAATCCTATAAATTAACATATATTGTATTTAAACTATTAATGTTGCATAAAAAATGTTGTATAAGAATTTATTAATCTTGTACAAAAAATTGTTTAAGTTTGGCAATAGTATGGATAATTTATGTTCTTACCCGGACAGAAATTGGACAAGCTCTCTAGTGAAGCGTCTATTCTCTAACCATTCTAAAATAAGAACTTTTAGAAAATTCTCATTTATTTTATTAATCTATTCACATGACCTCCATTTTTCATTGATTAATTAGCCAATCAACATCTAGTTTGATATAATTAATTTGTAATTTAACACCTAAATCAATTTAGAAAACAAACAAAGATGAAAAAAAAACATGTGCGGGATGAAAATGGGAGGAATCGGAATTGGGGGTAAAAGGGGAAAAAATGGCTTAGGGCCTGTTCTATTCGGCATAAAACAACTGTGAACTGAATTGAGCCGAACTAAACTGAACTAAACTAAATTAAATTATAACTAATTAATAGTTATGATAATAATTTAGGAATTGAAGCGAAAATAAGTCGGGGAGAACGGGCCCTTAGTGGGTCACGTACAAGGCATGCCTAAGTCGACCATGGAGATTCTAGGTCAATGGCAAAACTTCGGCAATGGGTTCTTTGCAAACAAAAAAAAGTTGATAAAATGTAGTTTAGTAACAATTTATTTTTGAAAGATGGTTTCCCCCCACAAAAAAGCGTTGCTTTTCAAAGGGAGTTTCCCACAAAAAGTTGCTTATAAAGGGTGGTTTCTAACAAGTTTTTCTTAACATAATAGTGGCTCATGTAAAAAAAAAAAAAGAAGAAGAAACATATACAATATTGTGTAACCAATAAAAATGAAAGTTCTTAGTATTAATTACATCTCCATTCTATAAGGGAAAACACAAAACTACTAACAAACTGACTACTTTACATGGCAACATTAACTTTCAAAACAAAATCCCTAATTTAATGGCGCAACTTCGTCTCCGTGATTGTTTGTTGTTACACACAACTTTACAGTTTACCCTAAACAAATTATTGGTTTTTCCTCCTCCCTCGTCAATGATCTTCTTCATCTTTTCCCTTCTGATAACTGTTATGTATTGTATTTCTATGTATAACTTTATATCTTTTTGCACTCATCGCATGCGTATAAGGCTAAAATCTATGAATGGAATGATCTCGTCTTACTCCAAATGACGCAATCAAAAGCCGAACCCCGAAATATCGAAGATCTAAAAGCACGCCAGGCTAATCCTAATTAACTCGAATAAATTTGAATCTGACAACACAAAAGTTATGTAAGTTGACATGACCTCATAAACCCCATTCGGTAATCCCCAGAATGTGTAATATGATGTTAAACCCAATCCAAACTAAACTTGAAGAGAATAGAATAAACTTAAATGTGACCCAATTCAAAATGGAGAGACTCTAATCCGATTCATTAAAATTGTTTTCGCTAAAGAACATTTTACATATGACTATATGAGGCACAATCTTTTTACTAAAATTAGATATAATTATCGCATAAAATTTAGGAAAAATAACAAAAACATATCCAACTATGGTCATTATCCTTCCATAAAAAGTCTAAACTCTTGATTATTCCACAATGGCCGAACTTTAAGGTGCACTCCACGTGAGTGGTCCCTCGGAGGTTATTTACTCTGTGCGGCAGTACCTAAGTCATTGAGAAACGGAATTTGGAGATCAGATCCATTGCTAAGTTTAGCAACAAGATATTAAAATCTGTCAACTAGCAAAATTATTTTATTTTTTCATATTTGCTCTTCTTTTTCATTACCTTAATTATCATAATTGTAAATTTTGTTCCATTAATTTTATTTTATCCTTTTGAAAGGAATTTATTTCTTTAGTTTTGATTTACATTATTTTATAGACCGTTTTAATGTAAATTTTCCACCATTCCATCTAAAAAAGCTCCTCTTATTTTTTTTTTTTTTTTTTGCGCTTATGCACTTTTTTATGAATTTGTAGTATTTCACTTTTCCATCCATGCTTCTCGTGATCATCTTTGAACTTTGCAAATAGTTATAAGTAATTACCATAGATTAACACACCAACAAAATGAATCAAAAACAAAAAGATATGAAAATCAGTATAAAAAAAAGTGTAGCACTTTGCAGTAACTAATTTAATTTTTCTTATATCTCTCAATGCAATCATGTTTGAATTAAACTGTCATTGAGTCGTGTCTAGAGAAATTCTTAACTCCTAACTCCTATATTTATTTTGAGGATGGTTTTTACAACATTATTATTTCATGGAAGTTGTAGATCTAAACATAATGAATTTAGACTCAAAAATCACTTTATTTGGAGTTTTGTGCTAGTAAGAGTACATACATGGTACACCTTGATATACCATGAGCATGGTACAAGCACGGGAAATTATTGATGAGTTTTAAAAGTAATATAGTAAGTGCACAATGTACATTTGTTAGCAGAGACTTAGCAAATACGGGTCGATCCACAAGGAGAGGATTTCTATGGGTTAATGTTCAATTAAATTAACTATTCCGGAAGAAAGATGATAAAATGAATAATACTAGAACTAAGGTAAACTAAATCGAGATATGAATGTTGTTGTAGTCTAACATCTACGGTTCCCTTGAAGACACTTGGGCTCATCGGAGCCGTACACGTGTCACCCTAGTTAAGAAGGAGAAAAGCCTTGAATCTCTAGGCTACACTCGAGGTGAGTTAAAAGGTTTAAGTTACGGCCCCGACGATCGAGCCCGGCGGTGCAAGATGGCTGAAGGAGAGCGGTTAATAGACATCCACCGGTCTGGTGCGCCACGTGTCATGATCGATTCCTCGGCTAATCGGAGGCCACTATTGTAGGTCGGTTTTTAAGGTTAGGCTGTCAACTTGCTATCACTATAAATACTCCGGAAATCGGGGAGAAAAGGCATTCAATGCAAACGGTGCAAAGTTACTACGATAAAATACTCTCTCACTTTCTCTCTCTATCTCTACTTTCTCTCACTACTCGATACGACTTAAGCATCGGAGGGGGAACCACCACCCAAACCTCCGGGGTGGATCCCTTTTTGCGGAGTTCGGGAGCGAAGCCAAGGCCAAGGACTAAGCGGATTCGGACATCGTTGCCAAGTCTCCAGTGAAGAACACTCGAGATACTAATTTACTTGCTCGACAAGGAAGCTAAGCCTACGGCTTGTTGGACAAGTGGATAAAACATTTGGCGCCGTACGTGGGGAGGCGTAGCGATGACTGATTGTCAATCGTCCAACATTACCGAGGAATCGAAGCCTTGAGTTAATGTCGAAGATACGGTGGAGCATGAAAGACCACCTAGAGGAAGAGATAGACCCCGATCCATTGTCAATGTTCCTGGACCGAAGCCGGGGCCGGGCCATCCAAGTAAATCCGGATCGTCCAGGTGGCTTGCCGCCCACCTGGAGAATGTCTTGAATGACTTTCGGGACTAAGATGGCGGCGGTCGTCCGGGAGCGAGATTAAAAGCAATATCTTTGTTTTTTCATCACAACCCGAGCCAGTTGCTAACAATCCACCTCGTCCTAGAGGATGTTCTCAAGTAGATCGTCCAAGTCCTAGTTGACATGTTCGCGGGAGCCCTCTAGGAAGACGGCAGCGAGGAAAGCGCCGGGAGGATAATGATCAACGAAGAAAGATGGTGGAACCTGGTGGTGAGGACTCAAGACCATGTTCGTCAGCCGGGCACCGCATGAAACGAGATGCCGAGAGTATCTAGAAGCAAAGAAAGCTGCTTGCATTACAATGATCGGCGGCAGGGATCTACACCATATTTGAGAGACCCTCCTTTGAGGTTGTCGTCCGAGAGGGGAGGGACGAAGTTTAAGTCATTCTCTTGTTCATCCGCGACGGGGAGAAGACGGTGGCTCGGCCCATGGTCTATAGGCGTCCGGTGCCTCCAAACACTTCATCCAATCCTGTAATGAAAGAAAATCGCAAGGAGTTCATACCCGTTAAGGGACAGTGGGAGCCCTCGGATCAGTGGCGTACCCCGTTCTCGGTCGGGGATCATGGAGGCGCTCCCCTTCCCAAAGGTAAAACTCCCAACCATTGAGCCTTTTGATGGAACAAGCGATCACGATGATCACTGTGCGCTTCCAAACATCGGATGTACGTCCAAGGAGTGGACGATGCTACTTGGTGTAAGAATTTCCCGGCTACCTTGAAGGGAGTAGCTCGGGCGTGGTTCAATAATCTTCCCCCGATTCAGTCAACAATTTTGCTGAACTCGGTTTCTTATTCACTAGTCACTTTGTTGCCAACAAGCAAGAGCAAAAGACAAGCATGCACCTAGGCAAGGTCGTCCGGGGACCTAAGGAGGCTCTTAGAAGTTTCGTTAAGAGATTTAACCTAGAAGCACTTGGGATCCAAGATCTTAATCTTTGGAGTAGCCTTTGACGCCTTCATCGGGGTCTAAGGCCGGGGAAGTTTCAAGTTTGATCTTGTTAAGAAGAAAATCTCCACTCTTCTTTGAGGCTTTAAGAGAAGCGGAAGCATTTATTCATGCCACCGAAGTATGTGCTAAGGCAAAGCATCCCGAGTCTAAGAAGCTGAAGAGGTTACTCGGCCAAAGAAGAGCAACCCCAAGAAGGCGAGACTTGGGCGATAACCTCCAACACCACTTCGTCTAGAAAGAGCAGCGAGAAAGGAGGGCTGACCCATCCTCATCCAATCCTGTTGAGTTTAACAAAGACCCGATACTCCATCCTCATGGAGATTAAGGATCGAGTATGAGTTGAAGGCCCCCTGCGAGATGAAAACCCCTTATAGAAATAGGGATAAGAGCAAGTATTGCCACTTCCACAAAGATTGTGGTCATGAGACCAATGAATGTAAGCACCTCGAGAGAGCTTTGGAAGAGTTAGCCCGAAAAGGAAAGATGAACTCCTATATGCCTCGAGGGGAAGGAAGTTTCCGAGGAAAGATAATTGGCATAGCAAGAAGAAGGAGAGTGCAAGCACCGACGAAGATGTTGTTCTCGTAATCTCCGGTGGGTTTCTTCTTTGGGGGGACCAACCAATAGAGGGCACAAAAACTACCTTAGGGAGCTCGGCCAAGTTTTGTTAGCGAGATCGGACAAAGGTGAGCCGCTTCCCAAGGGTGGTAGTTAGTGAGCAAGATCGGGGTAGGTTGAGGACTCCCCATGATGATCCCTTGGTTGTAGAAATGAAAATAGCAAACTTGAGAGTACTAAGGATCTGATCGACACCGGAAGTTCGACGGACATCATTAGTGCTGATTGCTTGTCTAGACTAAAGTTTGAGGAGAAGAACTTAGTTCCCGTTCACCATTCCCATCATAGGGTTTGGGGGAGGAGTCATCCATCCAATGGGAGGCTGTTACTTTGCCCGTTCGAATGGGAGAAAAGGATGCGGCTAGAACCTTGTTTATCAAGTTCTTGGTGGTCGAGACCTGACGACCTACAATGTCATTCTTGGACGACCAACTACGAATCATGTCAAATTAGTCATAGTAACTCACGATGTTGATGAAGTATGAGTGTGATGATGGCCGGATTGGCTCTTTATATGGAGACCGGCGAGGTGGCTAGGGAGTGTTATTTGACTACCCTCAAGCCGTCATCATGGAAAATAGGCGGCGAGGATCGAGACGAAGGTTGTTGGCGAAAGGAAACGTCTAAAATAGAGAAGGATCGGACGAAGGTTGTTGACGAAAGGAAAGCGTGCGGATTTGTCAAAGATCAAGTCGCCTCGTTAAAGGCTGACCATTGAGAGCCCTCGGGACGCCTCTTGCCCCCTCGAGGAAGGCGTGCGAACATCTCCCGGCAAGAAGAGAAAATATGAAATCATCGAGGAAAAACCCTCCTCGTGCGAAGAGGTCATGGCCATCATGGGACTAGCGGTCGATAGTCCAGAGCCGGTGGAAGCTCTGAAGAGGTCAGTGCGGATGAAGCTTCGTCAGAGAGGACTCTCAAAGTGGATCTTCGCTCGGCCTTGATCTGAAGGGTCATCTTGTCAACTTCTTTGAAAGAGTTTCAAGATGTGTTTGCCTATTGCGTTGAAGAGATGCCCGGAATTGATCCGGAAGTAGCCGTCCATCGGTTGAATGTTGGTCCAAATTTGAAACCTATTCGTCGGAAAAAGAGGCATTTGGGACCGGCTAGAAACCCGGGCGGTCGACCAAGAAGTTCGAAGTTGTTGGAATTCAAGTTCATCAAAAAGCCTATTATCCAGTTGGATAGCAAATGTGGTTATGGTGCCAAAGCCCAATGGCTTTGGAGAATGTGTGTGGACTACACCGACCTCAATAAGGCTTGTCCTAAGGGCCAGTTTCCCTTTGCCTAAGTTGGATCGTCTGGTAGACTCCACGGTGGCCATGCTTTGCTTGAGCTTCATGGATGCTTATTTAGGTTTTCATCAAATCCCAATGTGGCCGGAGGATCGGGACAAAACGTCCTTCATTTGAATTAAAAGGTTTGTATGGCTGGGTGAGGATGCCATTCGGCTGCGTAATGCTTCGGCCACTTTTCAAAGATTGATCAATAATGTTTTTCGGCCACGGTTGGGGCAAAACATGGAGGCATATATTGACGATATGATAGTCGAAGCCGTCAGAAGAAAGCCGTGTTGGTGATTTGAGAGAAACTTTTGAAACTCTCGGGAAATCTAAGTTAAAGGCTGAACCCCGACAAATATGTCTTTGGGGTCTTGTCGGGGGAAGTTTTTAGGTTTCTTGGTGGACCGGAGGGGTATAGAGGCTAATCCCGAAAAGATTCAAGCTATTCTAGATATGAAGTCTCCTTCAAAGACAAAGGAAGTGCGAGGGCGACGGGTTGCTTGGTCGCCCTTGGACGTTTCTTGTCTAAGTCGGGTGACAAGTGCCATCACTTCTTTGCCACGATCAAGAAAAAGGCCAAGTTTGAATGGACAGCGAGAGGCGAAGCGAAGCCCTTCGGCGCGTCAAAGATCACCTTCGGCGGCTTCCTAGGTTGGTCGATCCGGTGAAGGGGAAAAATTGTTTGTATACTTGGCGGTGTCCACTCGAAGCTCGAGTGCCGTCCTTACATTTGAAGAGAGGCCGTCAAGTTCCCATATACTTTGTGAGTCATGTGCTCAAAGATGCGGAAAATAGGTATACTCCGGTCGAGAAGTTTGGATTGGCCCTAGTCATGGCCAGAGAAAGTTGAGGCCTTATTTCTTGGCACACGGTATAATCGTCTACCTTGATCGACCTTTGAAGCAAGTTCTAAAGAAGATGGAAGCCGGTGGGCGGATGCTAAAATGGGCGGTTGAGCTTAACATGTTTGACATATCATTTGAACCAAGGAAAGCCATTAAGGGGCGAGCCTTGGCGGGATTTTATAGTTGAGCTTACTCGGCCAACCATAGAGCCGATATATCGATCCGGCTAGAGGAAGGAAGCATTGGGCGCTCATGGTTGATGGATCGTCCACGATCGGTGGATGTGGAGCGAGAATCATTTGTCAATCTCCCGAAGGGGACAAGTTTGAATATGCATTAAGATTCCGATTCGGAGCGTCCAATAACGAAGGCTGAATATGAGGCACTCTTATTTGGAATCAAAATGTGCAAGGCGGTTAGGCTGTTGAGATCGAGGCCAAATCGGACTCCCTCTTAGTCGTCGGCCCAGGTTAATGGAGATTTTGAATGCAAAGAAGCATCAATGAGCAAATACATGCGATTGATCAAAGATGAGATAGAGCCACTAAAACGATTTGTCCTCGACCCGAGTGCGAGGTCGGAAAATCATCAGCGAGATGCTCTCTCGAAATTGGCCGGCTCGGTTTGAAGGTGATGTGCCAAGGACAGGTTTTTAGGAAGTCAAACCTAAAAAGAGCATCGACCGAGAGCGAGATTATGTTTCTCGGCCGAGGGCTATGCTGGATGGAGCCAATCATAGAATACGAGAAGACGGGACGATTGCCTTTAGATCCTGTAGAGGCTAAGTATGTGAAGGCTAGAGACAAGTGGTTTGAGCTATGGGACGAGACATTTTACAAGAAGTCATTCAACCGGCCTCTGCTCAAGTGCGTCACCGAGAGAAGATGGTGCGGAGGTTACGAAAGAACTCCATGAAGGAGCTTGTGCTTCTCACATTGGGGGAAGAGCTTTAGGGGAGAAGGCTTTAAGGACGGGGTACTGCTTGGCCTACCTTAAAGGAGGATGCTTTAGTACATGCAAAGAAGTGTGACGGTTGTCGGAAGCATGGAAATGTGCATCGAAGCCGTCCAACTACTCGACCCCCATCTTGTTCCCTCCACCTTTTGCCAAATGGGGCATGGATATCCTAGGACCTTTCCCTATGGCCGTTGGGCAAAAGAAGTTTGTGATAGTGGCGGTTGACTACTTCACTAAATGGATAGAGCGAGAGGCCATGCGAGGAATAACAACAAACGACGTCGAGGGCTTCATCTGGAAAAGCATTATAACTTTGTTTTGGTATGCCACGAGTCCATCGTCTTGATAATGGCCCACAATTTGAAACGCCTAAAGCGAAGGAGTGGTTGGCGAAAGAGAAATAAAAGCACACTTCGTTGCCGTTGCCCACCCGCAAGCCAATGGGCAAGTAGAGTCCTTCAACAAGATTCTATCAAATGGAATCAAAAAGGAAGCTAGAGAACGCCCAAGGGCCAATAGGTTGAAAGAGCTGCGGTTGGTGTTATGGTCCATCGGGAACAACGCCGAGAACTCTACGGGGGAGACACCCTTCATGTTAGTCCATGGCACGAAGGCGTATTGCCCATTGAGATTGAGGAACCCACCCTGCGAGTCATGTTGTACACGAGAAGATGCCAACGGGGCTGCATTACGCACGACTTTGGACCCGAGTGCCGGAAGTCGGGGGCAATGCCTTGCTAAGAATGCAATTGTACAAGCTGCGTATGGCTCGGGAGTTTAACAAAAGAGTTGTTAGACGACCACTCATAGTGGGGGATCTTGTTCTTAGAAAGATGGAAGCGGTTGGACGAGCTAAAGAGTTAGGGAAGCTAACACCAAATTGGGAAGGACCCTATCGATTGTCCGGGAGTTACGCGGTGGGACTTTTCGTCTACAAGATCTAGATGGACGACCTATTCGGCGTACTTGGAATTCGAGACAACTTAAAGAAGTACCACGTCTAACTCGAGATCTTCGTCGGATACCCGTAGAATAATTTGTAGTTACTCCAAAGTGCCACGACACATGTTAGTAAGAAAAGAATTGTATACATGCATCTTGGCATTCGGCCAAGAAAAATCCATATAATACGATTCCTACTTTCTTATCTCTTTGTTTATTTTCACCAAGTTACTTCACTTTGGGGCATTAAATCGAGTTACTCGTCTAAAAGTGACAATAACTTGGACAAAAATACATACAATAGCGAGAACGTCAAATTTGCTCACTTTTACGCCGAACATCACTCCCTCAAGGAGACCGGCCAAAAATATACGGGATATATGGCCGTCAATTTGACAAAACCTCTAGTAAGAGTAACGTCAAAGTCTACGAGAGAAAGGCTGGCTGAAATAAGACCTTAGTAAAGGATACTTACTTTCAAAAGCACGGACGGCTAAGTAGTCCGGACCCTAGTAAGGGATCGGTACTTAATGACGAGTGTTGCTCCCTCGAGGAAGCCGGCTAAAACATCTTATTGAACATGTATCTCGAAGCTCGTCCATCAACTTCGGCGGGGCTCGGCCAAGGATGGTCGCTCTCCTTCTTGGACTTTGGCTCTCCCCCGTGAACGGTTGAGCTAAGCCCGAAGGGGGGGATGATAGAAGCCTATAGGACGAGCTAAAGAGTGCGGAGTCGTCCAAAACCAGGACCTAGCCAATAGATGCATCCGTGATGGTTTGATAGTGCGGGACGAATGTTGGTAGCTCGAGCAAAACGGCTTGAAAGTGGTTCGTCCACAACTCAAACGTGCATTGGTCGTCTTCCCCCTTTGGGTAAGACTCGTCTAATCAAGTAGATCATCCAAAAATCGAGGACGATTATCAACAAATACTTGAATATTTCATAAAATAACGAGGTAATTGTCCAAGGGCAAGGAGGACAATCTTCTCGTATGAGCATTTTGTAAACCGTCTCAAACGAGTCCCTTACGGTACTCGGAGACAAGTTTTAAAGATTAAAAATACGAGCGGGATGTTCAACGATCATGGCGAAGTTAAAGTTATACTTAGTCAAATTGCAATTGTTAAAAAAAAAAAAAAAAGAAGACCGGCGGTTGGCAAAAAGTTGTTCATATATATATCAATAAGCAAGGATTTACAATTTAAGACTGCTTGAAGGGCTAAGAATATAATGGCGGACAAGCCAAGACCGGGAAAAATAAGCCTAAAACTAGGCTTCATCTGCGGCCGAGTTTCTTGGTCGTCCTCGGGCTTCCCATCCTCGACTTCGTCTTCGGGGTTCCCATCCGCGATTGCGGCATCGTCGTCGGAATCAAGAAATTCCGGAGGTTCCTCGGCGCACACCATAGCCCGATGGACACTCTGGCGATATTCCGGACGGCGTACAAAGCTCGGGACCTCCTTAGCTTCGGCCGGCATCTCGAAGGCCTTGACGGCCCGGTCCTTAGAGATTTCGACGGCGTGAGCCAACCCTCCTTGGCATCATCGAAGGCCTTGGCCGCCGACCTTTCTAGACGGGCATTCTTCACCCTTAGGAGAATGTTCTCCTTTCTCGGCTTCGGCGGCGCAATAAGAGCCACATCCCTCTCACCCTTTAGATCGGTAGAGAGTATCCATGATCATCTTGAGGCCGGTCCCGCTCCTTGATCGATCGTTGATGGTAACAAGATACTTCTTGTTCTTGGATTCCAGGTGCGGATCTCTTCTCCAAGGCGTCCGGTGGGGCGACGATGGAGGGTATTAGCCATCTCAATGTCATGGATGGCCTTGTCACTTTGCCGTTGTAGCAAGATGGACGAGGTGCTTATTCTCTTTTCTCGGCTCACTCGCCCATTCTTCGATTAGCATCTTTGCGAGCCGGAAAAGCTGGAACAATGAAAACAAATCAAGTTATTAGACGAGTTAAAGAGTCAAAATTTGTACAAGTATAAAACAAAGCCGGCATTAAACAATACCTCGGCGGCCAAGTGAGACATGTAGCCCACATGCCGGCGGGACGCTCCCCTTAATCCTTTAATGTAAGATTCGGGGTAACACTTGAAGAGCTCTGGCAAGCCGCTCTTTCTCCGGCCTTGACATTTTGGCGAATGCGGGGAGAAGAC
The DNA here is from genome assembly GCA_947646795.1 of Beta lomatogona. Taxonomy (NCBI): domain Eukaryota; kingdom Viridiplantae; phylum Streptophyta; class Magnoliopsida; order Caryophyllales; family Amaranthaceae; genus Beta; species Beta lomatogona. The sequence continues at coordinate 1,394,965 of CANSNZ010000207.1, forward strand.
TCCTCGTCCGAATCAACGAGGGGAGGAGTTGGGGGGAATAGCGGGGGCCTTTGCCTTTATACGAAAGAGTGGGAGAGTCGAGTTATCTTGATAGGAAAGACGATGGCTTGTCTATTGGACGGACTCATGGACCGTCCACCGGCCCAGCGTCGTCCTAACTATCTTTGGGGTAATACGACTCACCGGGACGATAGTGATGCCGTCCCTAACGGCTAGAGGCATCCGTGGCACCGGCTTAGCCACTGAGGCCGTTGAACCCTGGATAGTTCTCGGCGGCGGTTCAGGTCCGGTGCAACCAAAGCCAAGGCGGACTACGGGGCGACCTCGGTAGAGTCGGCCGGCAAGCGGCGAGGCGAACGGCTACATGTGCACCCTTTCCCTCCTCGGCCGGGCCAACAATCGAAGGCTCCTTTTAAGAGCCTTGGCTTGTGGGGAGGCATGCTTCTCTCCCCCCCTCGCCCGGCGAGGGCCGTCTTATCCGCCTTCTTCCTTGTAAAGCCCTTAGGCTTCTTTCTTTGAAAGGCTGGTCAATTGCGGTAGTTGGCCTCTTTTTGGACGAGGACGACTTCCCGGGTGGAAGTTTGTTTGTAGGAGCATTTTTCTGCAAAAAGTGAAGACATCGGATCGATCGTCCAAGGAACAAAAATAAGCGCTATTACAAGACTTCGGACGAGGGTGGCGAAGAAGGTAGCCGTCCAAACGTGGACGTTTTCCTACTTCATGTAATCTTCGTCGGAAAAAGAAAAGAAAGATGTTTTACAAACATCCCGGGCAGTATGGCCCCAAGAAGGTGACCGTCCAAGAATGGACGTTCTTCTATGGATGATCCTCGTCCAAAAATTGGATGCAAAAATCCCGGGCGAGTACGGCCCCTAGAAGGTGACCGTCCAAGTAAGGGCGTCCTTCTATGGATGACCTTCGTCCAAAAATTGGATGCCAATTCAGGACGAGTATGGCCCCAAGAAGGTGACCGTCCATGGTTGGACGTTCTCCTTCTTTGGGTGACCCTCGTCCAAAAATTGGATGCCAATTCCAGGCGAGTATGGCCCGAGAAGGTGACCGTCCATGTACGGGCGTTCTCCTTCTTTAGGTGACCCTCGTCCAAAAATTGGATGCCAATTCCAGGCAGTATGGCCCCAAGAAGGTGACCGTCCATGTCGGGCGTTCTCCTTCTTTGGGTGACTCGTCGGAATTGGATGCCAATTCTAGGCAGTATGGCCCCCGATAAGGTGACCGTCCATGTGCGGGCGTTCTCCTTCTTTGGGTGACCCTCGTCCAAAAATTGGATGCCAATTCCGGGCAGTATGGCCCCAAGAAGGTGACCGTCAAGTACGGGCGTTCTCCTTCTTTGTGTGACCCTCGTCCAAAGATTGGATGCCAATTCCAGGCAGTTTGAAATGATACTCGGCAAAAAAAAAAAAAAAAAAAAAAATTTGTAGTACCGATGTTTCGACCCTCTTCTCGGCACTTACTCTTTGCATACTCCTTCCACAGGTTATGCAGTAAATTTGGACATCTTGATTTCCCCGTCCAAGATGCTTAGAGGCGTTGTACGGCGAGTACGCAAAGAATAAAAACATGTTCGTCAAATGAATTATAGGCGAAAAGTTTTACTTGGATGATTTCAAATATATACCTTTATCATCGGCCAACCGCATGCGGCAGCAACAAGAAGTCGTCTTGGTAAAACATTTCCTTAAAGGGTATCCGGTTGGATGGCCCTTTAAAAGATCGTTAGCGGGCACGGAGTACTCTTTTGTTACGAAGTACTCCCATGACTTCTTCATCGAAATTGTCCTCCGAGTCCAGCCCGGGCTGCTTCCGTCCGTATTTGTGACGGACCGATTATAGAATCTATAGCTCTCGTAGCCCAATCATTGGCCGCCTTTAAAAATATGAAATCGGCTTTCCATTCATGCATCTTGAAGGCTTCCCCCAGCCGTTAGGAAGCCGAGGCGGTTGTAGATCTTTGTCCCATACCCAGATCCACGGCCCCGAGTACCTTGGCCGCATAATGGATGTGGGTAAAGGCTGAAAGAAGAAAGGGCTAGGCCGCGTAGCTCGGAGACGGCAATAAACGTCGGGGACGTTGTGCCAGCGTTGGGAGCCGACTAATTATGGCGATATGGTAGTCTTTGCGGCACTTGTTCTATGAAGTCATGGAGGAAACCTCGATCCTCGCATCTAAGGCCGGTTTATAGACGGCGAAATGCTTCCTGGGAGCGCTCGGGATCGTCGCGTCTTTATTAGGAAGGACAAAGGAAAAGCCGGCATGGGCATGAAAAACGATAAGTAATTAGGGTGCGGTCCTAGTTTCTCTAACCCCCTACGGTTGACCAAAATGAAGCCGAGGATCGGAAAAGGGGACCTAAACGTCTTCTAATCTCCGATGAGGTAGTAGAGGCCTCGTCGATTCTTCGACGACCTCGGAATCGCTACCATTATTACCTTCACCGATCTCGCCATATCGGCGTCCGCCGAAATTGTGGTCTCGGGTTTTATTTCGGAGTCTTACGCATCATTGTCGAAAGGAGCTGTCCAAAGGGTGAGCACTTTGGACCTCTCTTGCCTCATCGGCACCCGTCCAGATGGATTCCTCCATATCCAAGCTATTTGATGGGATTATTGCTTTTCGTCTTAGACGGGCGTTTGCTTGATGCGCGCCGAGATTACCTGCCGAGGTAAAAGGCCGGGTGGTCGTCGACTTTCTCGGCCAAAACTATGAAAATATATGTACTCGGCGGGAAGAGGCCTAACTCTAGAATGCGCCAGAAGAAGAAGTATCGGTTCTAGGGTCAAGACAAGCTCTTGGTCGGCTAGGATTATTTGACGAAGATGATTCCATTTTATTGATTTTCTAAGAAAAAAATAAAGAATAAGGAAGAATGAAAAGATCAAGGAAACGATACCTGCTAAGAACGTCTGGGCGATTCGGTGAAGAGTGTTGAAGCTGGACGATCACTCTCTCTCTCTCTCTAGGAAATTCGCGAGCTTCTCTCTCTAGAAAAATTCGTTCGAAGTGTTAAATGATTAAATGTCTTCACACCAAGGTTATTTATAGAGGAATAAGAAACACCTGCGGAGCCGGTCGAGAATGACCGAAAAGAGAATACAACGGTCGAATATGACCGGTAGAACCCGGGAAGAAGGCGCGTCACTTCATTTCAAATTGAACTACCTTGAGGGTAAAAGGGCCTTAACCGTCAGATGGGCCGACAGTAAAAGCCCTTTTAGGGGCAAATGTTGTAGTTCAACATCTATGGTTCCCTTGAAGACACTTGGGCTCTTCAGAGCCGTACATGTGTCACCCTAGTTAAAAAGGAGAAAAGCCTTGAATCTACGGGCTACACTCGGGTGAGTTAAAAGGTTTAAGTTACGGCCCAACGATCGAGCCCGGCGGTGCAAGATGGGTGAAGGAGAGTGGTTAATAGACATCCACCGGTCTGAGTGCGCCACGTGTCATGATCGATTCCTCGACCAATCGAGATGCCACTATTGTAGGTTAGTTTTTAAGGTTAGTTTGTCAACTTGCTATCACTATAAATACTCCAGGAAATCGGGGAGAAAAGGCATTAATGCAAATAGTGCAAAGTTACTACGATAAAATACTCTCTCACTTTCTCTCTCTATCTCTACTTTCTCTCATTACTCCCGATGCGACTTAAGCATCGGAGGGGAACCACCACCCAAACCTCCGGGGTGGGTCCCTTTTGCGGGTTCGGGAGGCGAAGACAAGGCCAAGGACTAAGCGGATTCGAGACATCGTTACACAAGTCTCAATTGAAGAACACTCAAGATATTAATTTACTTGCTCGACAAGGAAGCTAAGCTTCTGACTTACTTGTTAGACAAGTGGATAAAACAAATGTAAATCAAATAATTAAAACCTAGGGCATTTGTTCGAGTCCACCATGCTTATACCAATTCAATCAATACAATACAATTCAACAATACTTGGATTGAGGGACGAGTAATTAAAGTCTTTTGTTAATCCTACGATCGGGTCTTGACACTAATAGATCAACATATGCGGTACAATCGCTTAAAATAATCAAATCCACCAATTGTAATAAGACTCTAATGAGTACGATATTTCGATTCTAAGTCCTATTAGCTAGATGTCCTATTAGCTAGATGATAACTCATGATATTGCGCAATTACATGAATTAAACATTGGTAATAAATCAATAGGAATTACTCTAATTCAATCCAAACATCGAAGAACTCTAAATCATAATCGAATAAGCATAAACATGGCTTCCTTCACTTAGCCCGAGAAATAGACTACTCACTCATGATAGTAAAGAACACGATAAACAAAATCAAAGTAAAGAATTTCATTAGATTAAACTAAGTAGGGAAACAACACCGAATAATTGAGGAACAACGGATGCGGAATCAAAAGTAAAGAGTGCATACAAAGCTTATAGAGAAAAAGTAAGTGTTTAACCTAATAAAACAAGGAATAAAGATTGTGTCATCGCAATTTGTAAAACCCTATATATAGTCTTTGCATGACCGGCTAAAAAACAATAAAAATATGGTTCCCTGAGAAACCACACGGTCGGGCGACGGTGATTCTTCTCTAACGACATCGATTTGGACATCCGCCTGGTTGGGCGCGCAAGCATTTTGAGGCCTTTTTCGTCCGGTCGGCCGGGCCCAAACGAACATAAGGAAACTCGGCTCGCCCGATCGGCCAGGGCGAGACCTTTTCTCGTGCTTTTTCGGTAAATTCTTCATCCAAGGTTCTTGTGGACTTCCCGGATCTGCTATAGGTCACGTGTGATCTTGAACTTTCCTTCCATGGCTCGGATTAAAGGTCGTAGATGCCTAACCTGCGAGAATAACAATTAACAAATAGAAAGCAAGTCTAAACATATCAAATCACACACAAATGAGCTCAAAAGACCTCAAAATGGTACTCAATGCTAAGGGAATGGGCCTAAAAACTATATATAAAATAGACACATCAAAATCCCCCCAAGATAACCTTTTTGCTTGTGCCTAAGCAAAACAACACAAATGAGTTACATCATGAAATTATTTCTCCCCATAGAAAATCCAACTCAAAAGTATCAATGGACTCAAAATCAATCAAGAAGGCATGCATCATCATCAATCCAACAACCGATCGCCGAGAAAGACAATCAAGCAAGGCCACTACACATGTCACGCAGATTCTAAGATGGTACTCATCAAGGGGACACGCCTCTCATTTTTGTGGCGAGGCAAATGATGTGCCCGATTGCTCTCCATTCCCACCATATGTCCATTCTCAACTCACTACTCTTGTTTGTTTGGAAGGTAATATATGACACTCAACCTAGTTTAGTCGACTCGAAATGACACTTACTATTTAACTTTGATCCCTTGACTCACTTTCGGTCCAACAATGCAACACATAAAGATCATGAGGACTTTTAAAGGTTGTAATGGGGTTGAGGTTAAAGGTATGGAAATAATTTGGGAATGTGGTGGATAAACCAAGCATGGAGGAGCATAACTAGCAAAACTAGTCCAATGAGGACCTCACGACTCCAAACACCAACATCTCCAAAATATAACTCACATTTTTCTCAAATCGAAGCACCATTTTCACTTTCTTTGAACTTGTGTTTTCTTTTTTAAACATCACTTTATTCACTTTTCAATTTTTTGTGTTTATTTTGTTTCTCCCTCTTCTCTTTTTTTTCATTTCTTGATTTGTTTTTGTTGAACTTCTCTTCTTTTGTTTTCCTATATGAAGTGTCAAGTCAATCATAGTCTCATCATAATCCAACTCCAACTAGCACACATCAAAGCATGCATACATAACTATCAAAACAAAGCCAATCACTCTACAAATGCTCCCCCAAGATAGGATTAGGACAAGAATCAAATAAGGCTATGGGCTTGTAATGAAGGTTAGTAATCATAAATGGTCAAAAAGGCTTCGGTAGGGCTTAGAGATGGAATAATGTAATCAATCGAGAACTCTAGAGCTAGAAATTGTGAAAAGAACGCCTCAATCATGTCAAAAATGTATGCACATCACATTTCAAAAGTCTTGGATCAAAACCACATTAAAAATGTATGCCTCAATCACATGTGACCGTTTTTGTCAATTTTTTTCATTTAAAGGAAATTGACAAGAATAAAAAAAGTTGTAACTTATACTACCTCCATTTCCAAAAGACTTACACAGTTATCTTTGAGGTAGTTACAAAGAAAATTGCCTTCATAAGTAGGAGAAAAAGCGTCTAAAAGCTTATTGTAAGTTAGAAAGAGTAAAAAAAAAACACATTAAAATATTGGAGGAGATAGAGTATATGAGTGAGATGGGTTGAAAAGGTGAGAAAAGATGATAAAAATGTTACCATTTTTAGTTATAGTAAAAGTGTATAGATTAAAAAGAAATGGCCTAGACTTGACCATGATGGAGACATGGGCCTAACTATATGCAAATGCATATATGGACTTGGCTCGCTGTGAAGCGACCGGGCTCTACGATTGGGTTTAGGAGAGACTAGACTTTGAACTTACGGGTGAGCAAGCAGGCTAGACTTTAGGGAAGGTTTGACAATAAGGGAGACTAAACTCTTAACTTAAGGCAAGCAGACTAGGCACCTAGACTTTGAACTTACGGGTGAGCAAGCAGGCTAGACAACCGGACTTGAAACTTACATTAGACTAAGCGGGCCGGACTCAAAAATTGCCTATGGATCTATGGGATGCTAGACTTTGAACTTACGGGTGAGCAAGCAAGCTAAACAACTAGGAAGGCTAAACTCTTAACTTAAGGCAAGCAATCTAGGTAACTAAACTTTGAAGTTACGGGTGAGCAAGCAAGCTAGACAACTAGACTTCGGAACTTAAATTAAACTAAGCAGGCTAGATTCAAAAATTGCCTATGGACTTAAGGAATGCTAGACCTTCAACTTACGGGTGAGCAAGCAAGCTAAACACAACAATGCCTATAGACTTAAGGAATGCTATGCCTTGAACTTACGGGTGAGCAAGCAAGGCTAGACACGAAGAATGCCTCCAAAATAGGCCAATGAGGCCCTCACAACTCCAAACACCAACATCTCCAAAATATAACTCACATTTTTCTCAAATCAAGCACCATTTTCACTTTCTTTGAACTTGTTTTTCTTTTTAAACATCACTTTATTCACTTTTCAATTTTTTGTGTTTATTTTGTTTCTCCCTCTTCTTTTTTTTTTTCATTTCTTGATTTGTTTTTGTTGAACTTCTCTTCTTTTGTTTTCCTATATGAAGTGTCAAGTCAATCATAGTCTCATCATAATCCAACTCCAACTAGCACACATCAAAGCATGCATACATAACTATCAAAACAAACCAATCACTCTACAAATGCTCCCCCAAGATAGGCTTAGGACAAGAATCAAATAAGGCTATGGGCTTGTAATGAAGGTTAGTAATCATAAATGGTCAAAAAGGCTTCAGCGGGGCTTAGAGATGGAATAATGTAATCAATCAAAACTCTAGAGCTAGAAATTGTGAAAAGAACGCCTCAATCATGTATGCACATCACATTTCAAAGAGTCTTGGGTTAAAACACATTAAAAATGTATGCCTCAATCACATGTGACCGTTTTTGTCAATTTTTTCATTTAAAGGAAATTGACAAGCAAAAAAAAGTTGTAACTTATACTACCTCCATTTCCAAAAGACTTACACAGTTATCTTTGAGGTAGAACCAAAGAAAATTGCCTTCATAAGTAGGAGAAAAAGCGTCTAAAAGCTTATTGTAAGTTAGAAAGAGTAAAAAAAACACATTAAAATATTGGAGGAGATAGAGTATATGAGTGAGATGGGTTGAAAAGGTGAGAAAAGATGATAAAAATGTTACCATTTTTAGTTATAGTAAAAGTGTATAGATTAAAAAGAAATAGCCTAGATTAAAATTGTGTATATAAAAAAAGCGGAGGTAGTATCTAATAATTTTCAATAATAAGCGAAACTTCCCAAACATTTCACTCGATACTACACTTCTTTGATTTTAGTAATACAATTAATCATTTTCGGCTTACAACTTTCCTTCAAGTGTTTGATCTTATTTTTAAGTTTTTTAAGTGTAATAAATTCATTAATTGGACGTCATACAAAATCTAAAATTAAATAAGTATTACTGAAAAACGAGATTTAATTTAACTCGAATCGAACAAAATTCTTCTTTGTTGTAACTATGATGATGATGAATCATATTTGACAATACAACATACTCACACTTTTTTTTTTCCACTACTCAGTAGCCTTTGATGAGAGCGTTTATCGTTCTAATATAATTTTGAGAAATTACTTTATTCGACCGTCTAGACAACAAACAACTAAATGCCGATTGCAAATGGATATAACAATAATATGTTAATTGTATCTTTTGTAAAATTATTAATTTCAAGCCCTAAACTCCCACAAGGTGCAAGAAAGAATATCAACTCCAAACCCCCACTACAACGAGACAAAAAACTAATAATTTGGCACAAAATTGTCAAAAGAGAGAAATGAGGAATATCAATAACGAAAACAACAAAAAGCTAGTAAATAAAGTTGGGGCTTATCAATATCGAAAAGGATGATAGCAACATCAAACTAGCTCAAAGTTGACAACGATTTTTTCTAAGGAAAAGGAGGGAGGGAAAGGAGGCTTACTTGTATTTATCTTTTTTTTTATTTATTTACAACTTTATTCACATCGGGTTTGAAGCTCATGCAAGGTCTCAATAAACTATCTTCGCCATAAATGGTGACCTAACCTCATTGTGTACGAGAGGTTAGCAACTTTATTTTTTTTTTCCTTTAGAGAAGAAAGTCGTGAGTTGTGCAATTTTCAATTAAAGGAGCACCAAAGCAAATCATTAGTATTATATTTGGAAAGTCCCAAAACTATGTAAGGTCCCAATAAACCTAATTGTGATTAGTATTATGAAGAACTTGGCAATCCTTATGTGTTTTTGGTCAAAAAATAAAATCCTTATGTATTGCTTCCTCCATTCCTCAAAGACTTCTCATTTCTTTTATGCACATGAAACTCATTAAGAAAAAGTTTCTAAATTGTTGCATTAAGGAATTATTCAATATACAAAAACCCAAGAAAAGATTTCTTGAGTTGCGACACTTTTTTTTAAGAGAAGGGAGAATAACATTAAAGGGCTAATGCCCAGATATTACACACGAGTTCATGGAAAAAGTCGCATCAAGGCTAGTCCCAGAAAGCTTAACTATTACAAGATCAAGAATGCCATAGGCATTATCCAAGAGTTTTAAGTAATCAAGATGGGAAAGCATAGCTATTAATAAAGACCAAAAGCTTTAACGCATATTGTTCTTATCATCTTCAAAGGATCCTGCAGCATATTTAGGGGTAACAAAGTGGATCATTCTACTGTCTTTCTCCAAATTTTGCAAGTCTGTGGGCAATAGCATTAGCTTAAAGTCTAGCATGAAGAAAAGAACAACAATTCAGTCCTTCTTAAGACCACTGCAAGTTTATGATTTGGATAATTCTCAACAATTTGAAGCATGGTTTTGAGAGCCAAGGCATCAGTTTCCAATTCCACGTGTGTGATACCGAAATCTTAAGCAAGATAAGACCCTCCCTAATTGTTAACAATTCTGCAGTCGCTAGAGAAACAGTCATGAATTTAAGAGAGAATCCCAAATACCAAGAACCATCTTCTTTTATAAGAACACCACCTCCTCCGGTGTTGGAAATACCTTTCCAGCAACCATTTGTGTTCAGTTTTACGAATCCTCTATGCAGGGAGCTCCAGGAGGGAATATAACGATTCAGATAAATGTTGATAACGACAAAGCCTCTGTAGCATATTGTTAGTGGCATTAAGATCAACAAGAAACCTATTGAACATTGATTGGATACCATTAAAAACTTCATTATTCTTGTAACTCCAAAGATGCAAGACTCACCACAAAGACAATTTGCCAACTATTTTGATGAACCGTAGAGGAGGGACAATCCCTAAGGACATGCCTAAAGGTGCAAATTTTCTTTGAGGTTTTTGATAACCTCTCTTTTCAGCAGCTATGGCATTGACCTCATTGCTTTTGGAGCTAGAAGGGGTATTGTTACTCTTCTTGAAAGAGTTGTTGTTGTTGTTGGAACCCTTGTTCTTGTTGGCATGTATTTCTTCTTCAATCAGCAGGCCTACCTTATAGAGCTTCGTGAAAGACTCTATAGGTTGGAACTTGATATGATTCCCATACTTCGGCTGCAGGTTACGGATCACCAGTCGAACTTGATCCTCCTGAGATGGTCTGTTAATCATTTGTGCAGCTTTATCCCTCCATCTGTTAAGGAAGGTGACGAAGTCTTCGTTGGAGTTTTGTTTAGTTAACTCCAACTGACGAAGGCCAATGGGAAGCTAAGTATTGTAGATGTATTGTTTATGGAACTCTTCTCTGATGTAGTCCCAGTCATTCAGCTTGGCCTTGTTCAGTGACCTGAACCTCTTGGATGGATGTGCATCCAAGGTTAAAGGAAAGACATAAGCAAACAGGTCCTTGCTCATGCCCATGAGAGCCATAGAGATGGAAAACGCTCTCAAGTGGTCATCTGGGTCTTCAACCCCCTTGAATTTTGGGAGGTCACCCAATGTTACATTTTTAGGGAGTTTCTCCCTTAGTTCAGGATCAATGATGTCATGCATGAGCCTGACCCTCGAGCGCAGGAATTGACTGGATCAATTGCTCGAGTTTTTCAAACCTCAAATCTGTGTTGGTCTTGATTGGTGATGGAGTGTCGCCTTGCTCGTCCTCTTTAGTTAGCTTCTCCTCAGTGTTTAATCTCTTTGTCTTGGTCCTCAAGACGTGAGTTCATCAGTTGAAGTTGGGCCATAATGGCACTGAACTATTCATTAGTGTCCCCCATTTCGGATGATGATTCAGAAGAGTCGGAGGATTCGTTTGAAAAATTGTGAGGATGCGTTTGAGGAGTCTAGGAGTAGGTTGACCTTGTTGCCTCTCTTTCGGACGTTCCCGAGTTATAATCTCACGATCCGTCCTGAACAAAAATCGAATGGACCTCGTGAATTTTTAGAAATGACGCTTTCGAAATGAAAAACGGAGATGAGAAATGGGAGATGGAAGTGGAAATGGAAATGAAAATGAAAATGGAAAGTGATTTTGAAATGAGAATGGTTATGGATTTTGGATTTGGTATAGACTTGACCATGATGGAGACATGGGCCTAACTATATGCAAATGCGGACATGGATCGGACTCGGATCGTGCAAGGCACTGGGCTCTACGATTGGGTTTAGGAGAGACTAGACTTTGAACTTATGGGTGAGCAAAGGGGCTAGACTTTAGGGAAGGTTTGACAATAAGGGAGACTAAACTCTTAACTTAAAGGCAAGCGGACTAGGCACCTAGACTTTGAACTTACGGGTGAGCAAGCGAGGCTAGACAACTAGACCTCGAAACTTAGATTAGACTAAGCGGGCTAGACTCAAAAATTGCCTATGAATTTATGGGATGCTAGACTTTGAACTTACCGGTGAGCAAGCAAGCTACAAAACTAGGAAGGCCAAACTCTTAACTTAAGGCAAGCAAGCTAGGTAACTAAACTTTGAACTTACGGGTGAGCAAGCAAGCTAGACAACTAGACTTCGGAACTTACATTAAACTAAGCAAAGGCTAGATTCAAAAATTGCCTATGGACTTAAGGAATGCTAGACCTTCAACTTACGGGTGAGCAAGCAAGCTAAACACAACAATGCCAATAGACTTAAGGAATGCTATACCTTGAACTTACGGGTGAGCAATCAGGCTAGACACAACAATGCCTATAGACTTAAGGAATGCTATACCTTGAACTTACGGGTGAGCAAGCAGGCTAGACTTTAAGGGATAAACTTTTGTAGTCCTAAGACTAGATTTTTATAGTATGGAGACTGACTAGGGCCTACATGGAGATGCAAACCTGGACCTAGGATATGAATTGGGCCTAAATGGACCTAAGATTTGGATTGGACTCGAACTTGACTTAGATTGGAATTGATAGACTCACTAGTGGAATAAGATCCAACCGTTGCGGTCAAACCCGGGCTTACCGCTGCGGTTTTGGCCCGCAACGGTTGGAGGCGCAAGCAAGTATCCATTAAAAACCTGCTGCGGTTGTGAACCCGCATCGATTAAGCACAAACCGATGTGGTTTCAAGGGAAAACCACATCTGTTAATGTTATATATATATATATATATATATATTTGTATATATATATATATATTTGTATATATATATATATATTTGTATATATATATATATTTGTATATATATATATATATTTGTATATATATATATATATATATATATATATATATATATATATATATATATATATATATATATATATTTGTATATATATTATAATTGTATATATATATATTATATTTGTATATATATAATATTTTATTATATCTAACTCTGCTATAGTTGGTATAAATCCCACAAGCGCGTCGTATACAAGTCAAATTAATATATATATATATATATATATATATAAATATAAAATTTGGAGAATGTACTACAAATGAAGTTGTACTAAGTACTAAAATCCAAAATAAACATCAATTATATTATTGTACCTAAATAACTAGCAAGTAGCACAATAAGAACATATAAACTCAAAGTCGCAGCACCATCTTCACATGCAAACTTCGGTAAGGTAGTGTGCTAGCAAATCCCGAACCTCGTTTATCTCGGTTGTGGTGAAAGAACTCTCCCTTTGGTTGAATACCTTAAACATAAGGAAACACACATAATATCATTTTATGTTTGAAGAGATTAAAGAGATTACAGAAATCGAGCTTCAAAAGCCAAAATCGATTAAAAACGACAATCATTTACCCAAAATGGGTTTCATAGCATGTGAGTGGACTTTAGTTGACTTTTATAGTTATATATGTACCTATTAGAACTATATATGACCTAACATGTGGCTAAATACGGGAAACTAAGTGAAATGAGCCTAAATGGCATTCATTTACCCAAAATGGGTTTCGAAGCATATGAGTAAACTTTAATTGACTCTTATAGTTATATATGTACCTATTAGAACTATATATGACCTAACATGTGGCTAAATACTGGAAACTAAGTCAAATGAGCTTCGAAGGCCAAAATCGGCCCGAAAAGGCCTTCATTTACCCAAAATGGGTTTCAAAGCATATGAGTGAACTTTAATTGACTATTATAGTTATATATGTACCTATTGGAACTATATATGACCTAATATGTGGCTAAATGCGGGAAACTAAGTGAAATAAGCATCGAAGGCCACAATCAGCACGAAATGGCCTTCATTTAGCCAAAATAGGTTTCAAATCATATTAGTGAACTTTAAGTGACTCTTATAGTTATATATGTACCTATTATTAGAACTATATATGACCTAACATGTGGCTAAATATGGGATACTAAGCCAAAATGAGCTGCGAAGGCCGAAATCGGCCGAAATGGTCTTAATTTACCCAAAATGGGTTTCAAAGCATATGAGTGAACTTTAATTGACTCTTATAGTTATATATGTACCTATTGGAACTTTATATGACCTAACATGTGGCTAAATGCGGGAAACTAAGTGAAATGAGCTTCGAAGGCCAAAATGGGCCCGAAACGACCTTCATTTACCCAAAATAGGTTTCAAAGCATATGAGTGAACTTTAATTGACTCTTATAGTTATATATGTACCTATTGGAACTAAATATGACCTAACATGTGGCTAAATGCTGGAAACTAAGTGAAATGAGCTTCGAAGGCCAAAATCGACTCGAAATGGCCTTCATTTACCCAAAATGGGTTTCAAAGCATATGAGTGTAGTTTAATTGACTCTTATAGTATATATGTACCTATTGGAACTATATATGACTTAACGTGCGGCTAAATGCGGAAAGAAAACAAAACTAAGTGAATTGAGCTTTAAAAGGCTAAAATCGGCCTTAAATGACATACATTTACCCAAAATGGGTTTCAACGCATATGAGTGGAGTTTAATTGATTCTAATAGTTATGTATGTACTTGTTAGAATTGTAGATGACCTAACATGTTGTTAAATGTGGGAAATTAAAGAAATTGAGCTTAAGAGGCCAAAATCGACTTTAAATTAAGCTACATATATTAGTTATATAGGTATATACCTTCTCAATATCCCCAACTTCCTTGCAACTTGAGGCTATATCGAACATGAACCTCAACACATAGTAGCCACACTCGGTTCCCCTCGGTTGCTTTGAAGCACACTAATCATAGAATTACATAAAAAAATCATGTAATTAAGAAACATACATGGTTGTTTTTTGCTAAAAGAAAGAAGTAGCTTAACTAATATGTATTACCTTCATTGCTTTCCATTCGGATTTTTTCCCGTGCTCTTAAATTTCTTCAAAGAACTGTAGTTAAGTTAATTTCATGTGAGAAGTGGCCAAAGAATGAAATCAGTAAAAAGTGTAATGCTAAGCATTTTAAGTAACAAATATACCTATTTATGCATGATTTGAGGAATAAGTGTTGTGGTGGATCTTGAGCTATAGAATCAAAATGATATCTTGTGTTGTTTGAAGGACAAATCACAACGAGCGACCAATGGAGACTAAAATGCCAAAAAAGTTAGGAAGCAATCATGTGAGTACTTCTATCGGATATATAATGATAATTAAAGTGGTAAAAATAGATACAAGGTTAAGAACTATACTCTTCAAAACAAGGGGCAAGTATGAACTTATGTTGTGCACGTAGAGATGTTTTGATACATAGCCAAATATACTCCTTCACCTCATTTGTGTTTTGCAAACAATTGTCGGCTGGGTGAAATTTGGACATAACCACCCAAATTGCTCTTGTATGCTCTTGCGTCCACAACGATCATCTTGGAGTAATCAGAAAAGCACAACCAACCTCGGAACATAAATATATTATTGTATATTGCAAAGCATTTTTATTTACTTCAAAAGTACAAATGTTTTACCTCATGAAGACTTGAATCAAGGAAACATTCAACATCTCTCCGCAAAAGAACTCTTTCAAATCACCCTTAGACACCCATGTCGATGTATCCTCAAAGTAGTTGAATATGCGTGGTACCCAAATTCACCTCGAGAGGTGCATCATCCGACATATCACGCGCATTTGCATGTAGCCATATGCATGCCTTAGTGAGACACTCGATCTTTGGTTTCTCGATCCAAGTATATGTAGTTGGTTTTTTCTTGGTGACTTGAATCTTGCATTCCTTTACCCAAAATAGCGTTCTTTGGCCCGCTTGAACCCTTCTTTGCCTTCTCTAGAGGAGGTGAGTCCGCCTTGCTTTTTCTTGGGGCTTGTTTATTCTCTCCAAAACCTAATAATTCAACGGTAAAAACATTCAACTTAGTTAGTTAATAGGTACGAAACAAATCATTATGAATATGGATTTAAGTTGCTTCAATTTACCTCGTCTCAAAAACCTCACCCATGCCGATGGCCACAACACATTACCACCACGAGGCGTCGGTCAAGACATTAATATCAATTGACGGTTTAGGCGGCAAGGAAGAGCAAAGTCTTCGTAACCGGGAGAAATGGTGACTACACTAACCGTCAAGTGCTCATTGTCCATAGGCTCATGATGGACTATTGCTCGTTCACTTCGTGGTTGTGCATTTCCTACAACCACCACAATCAAACCTTCATCTTTTACATCTTGCAAAAGCTGGCAAGGCATTTCTTCCTTCAAAATGTAAATGAAATTGAGGTTACGAACATGCAATTACAGTAATATAACATGTTACTTAGTTTTAAAAATTATAAGGATAATAGTTACCTCTAACTCAAGTATAGATGGTGGGGATTTTTGTGTGTTAGGATGGCTAGCTTTGTCCTCCAAAAGACCGATCCAGGTTTAGGTTGATGTATCGCCGGTAAACCAAAATGTGAGAGGACCGCGTTGAAACTTTCCGTGAGTTTCTCCGTGACTTTCTCCGTCACATTCTCCATAATTTCCTCCGTAATCTTCTCCCGAATAGCTTGTGTCATAGCTTCCATATCACGTGGTTGAGAGCGTGATTTTGTACCCACTGAGTAATCTTTAGAATACGCTTTTGTCACACCTAGACGAATACCAACAAAACCCCTCAAACGTCCATCGTGGTCCTTTCCCAAAGTCTCATAAAGGGCATCTTTGTTGCCTTCGAGAGTGAACTCACCGCTAACCTCTTTTTGCTTGAGCCCCATCTATAGAGATATTAACAACGGTAAGTTAAAAAAATTCAACATCATAGCGGCGAATGGGGTGGGGCAATACCGTGCGTATGGCCGAGCGCGGGGGGGAGCTGTGCAGGGGGTAGGGGGCACAGTGTGCGGGGAGGCTGTGTGTAGCGGCGTGTGCGGGGGAGCAAGGGTGGAGGCGGTGTACGGTGTGCAGGTGCAAGGGGACGTGTGCGGGGCGGGCGGTGTGCGGGGAGTGTGAAGGGGGTGTGCGGGGGGAGTGTGCGAGGGGGCATTGTGGAGGAGGTGGGGGTTGTGTGCAGGGAGTGTGTGGGGAGTGTGTAGCGGGGCGTGTGCGGGGGTCATGTGCGGGTGGGGGGGTTGTGTGTAGGGGGTCGGTGTGCAGGGGGTGGGGGTCGTGTGGCGTAGGGGAGTGTGCAGGGGGGCCAGTGTGTGGGGGCGAGTGTGCGGGGGTGGGGGATCATGCAGGGGGAGCAAGGGGTGCGGGGAGCAAGGGGTGGAGGGAGTGTGGGGTACTGTGCGATGGGGGACAAGGTGTACCGAGGGAGCAAGGGGTGGGGGGGAGTGTGGGGTGGGGGATTGTTAGGGGTGTGGGCAGTGTGGGGGTGGGGGGAGTGTGCAGGGGGTGAGGGGCGTCGGTGGCAGAGGCGGGGGCACGGGGGGGGGTTGTGCAGTGGTGGATTGGTATTCCATGTAATAGAAGCTAGATTGGTAGTGCATGTACTTACAACGGCATTGGCTATCTTCAAGGTTCTCCGGTCTCGAAATGGTCATTCGATTGTCGATGTCACGCCTATGCAAGGAGCACCACCAATCGTGAGACACGATCAACTTTGACAGACGACGCGGCCTTAGAGCTAGAAGACGACGTTGTAGTTGTATCGGTGAAGGGTAAAATTTCTCGTCAATCCATAACTTTCTCGCACTCGCATAAGTTCTGGGAACCCATATGATGGTAGTGCTTCCTCTGTCTCAGACCGTGTGAATGTTTCTCACACTTAGCCTATAAATTCACATGGGTAATTAGAAAACACATCTAATTGTATTGAAAGTGAACATGCAAAGTCGAATATATATAGTTTAAAGTGCAATACCTACCACCATCTTCGGCGTGGTATTTTGGGCAACAAATGCCTCCCAATCTTCTAATTTTATATGTCCCCAAATCGATGAAGCAAAGAATCCGATTGAAATGTCTCTTCCTCTCCCCCTTCCTTTTCTAGTTTCTTTTCGGCCTCCTTGTCCATCTCACCCCTCATTTTGCTTTGATTTTTGAATTTTCCTCCTCTTTATAGTCCTCTTTCTTGGTTTCGTGATCCACCCACTCACTAGTTTTCTTTTGAAAGCTCTAAATCTTTCGGCCACCGCGGATAGAAACGCCGCCTTTTTCCTCATTAGGAGTAATATGGAACGTATTCTATAAAAACAAGAAACAAACAAATAGTTATTTCCATATACATATATATCAATGAAAACATGTGGCTAAATGCGGAATGGAAAGAATATTAAGTAAATTTAGGTTTAAAGGCCAAAATCGACCCGAAATGGCACTCATTTACCCAAAATGTGTTTCAAAGCATATAAGTGGAGTTTAATTGACTCTTGTAGTTATATATGTACCTATTGGAACTATATATGACCTAACATGCAACTAAATGCAAAAAAACTAAGTGAATTGAACTTTAAAGGCCACAATCGGCCCGAAATGGCCTTCATTTACCCAAAATGCATTTCAAAGCATATAAGTGGAGTTTAATTGAATCTTATAGTTATATATGTACCTATTGGAACTATATTTGGCCTAACATGCGGCTAATTGCAAAAACCCAAGTGAATTGAACTTTAAGAGGCCAAAATCGGCCCGAAATCGCCTTCATTTACCCAAAATGTGTTTCAAAGTATATACGTGGAGTTTAATTGACTCTTATAGTTATATATGTACCTATTGGAATTATATATGACCTAACATGCGACTAAATGCAAAAAACTAAGTGAATTGAACTTTAAAGGCCAAAATCGGCTCGAAATTACCTTCATTTACCCAAAATGTGTTTCAAAGCATATAAGTGGAGTTGAATTGACTCTTATAGTTATATATGTACCTAATAAGAACTATATATGACCTAACATGTGGCTAAATGCAAAAAACTAAGTGAATTGAACTTTAAAGGCCAAAATCGGCCGAAATGGCCTTCATTTACCCAAAATATGTTTCAAAGCATATAAGTGGAGTTTAATTAACTTTTATAGTTATATATGTACCTATTCGAACTATATATGACCTAACATGTGGCTAAATGTAAAAACTAAGTTAATTGAACTTTAAAGGCCAAAATCGGCCCGAAATGGCCTTCATTTACCCCAACAAAATGTGTTTCAAAGCATATAAGTGGAGTTTGATTGACTCTTATAGTTATATATTGCACCTATTAGAACTATACCATATGACCCTATAAGCTTGCTAAATGCAAAAAACTAGTGGAATTGAACTCTTAAAGGCCAAAATCGCCTGAAATGGCCTTCATTTACCCAAAAATGTGTTTCAAAGCTTATAAGTGCAGTTTAATTGACTCTTATAGTTGTATATGTACCTATTGGAACTATATATGACCTTAACACATGTGGCTAAATGCAAAAAACTAAGTGAATTGAACTTTAAAAGGCCAAAATCGCCCGAAATGGCCTTGATTTACCCAAAATGTGTTTCAAAGCATACAAGTGGAGCTAATTGACTCTTATAGTTATATATGTACCTATTGGAACTATATATGACTCCAACATGC